>JAKCPI010000142.1:0-12153 GCA_023213315.1 Euborellia annulipes
CCGACAAATTTGCAAATCGAAATTACGACCACTTCTACTTAACCTAGAGCTTTGAAATTTTATACACGTATGTAACTCCCGTGACAATGCAATATTTGATATGTCTCATCTTTGTAGGTCAATTAATTTTCAAATGGCGGCCAATCAAAAAAAGTGGGGGTAAAATTTTATAATCAAAATTTCTCCTATTTATAATTAAGTTAGAGTTTCGAGCATTGTCAGAGGTGATAAATAGACTTTACACTACAAAATGTGCTATTCAAAATTATTAAAAATTCAAAAAATTCAAAATGGCGGCCAATTAATCACATTTCCATTGTTCGGTCCGACAAAGTTAGCGATTGAAATTACGACCAGTTCTAATTAATCTAGAGCTTTGAAATTTTATACACGTATGTAACTCCCGTGACAATGCAATATTTGATATGTCTCATCTTTGTAGGTGAATTAATTACAAAATGGCGGCCGATTAAAAAAAGTGGGGGGAAGTTTTATAATCAAAATTTCTCCTATTTATAATTAATTTAGAGTTTTGAGCATTGGCAGAGGTGTTAAATAGACTTTACTCTACAAAATGTGCTATTCAAAATTATTAAAAATTAATTACATTGAGATTGGCGGCCAATTAATCACATTTCCATTGTTCGGTCCGACAAAGTTAGCGATTGAAATTACGACCAGTTCTAGTTAATCTAGAGCTTTGAAATTTTATACACATATGTAACTCCCGTGACAATGCAATATTTGATATGTCTCATCTTTGTAGGTGAATTAATTACAAAATGGCGGCCGATTAAAAAAAGTGGGGGGGAAGTTTTATAATCAAAATTTCTCCTATTTATAATTAATTTAGAGTTTTGAGCATTGGCAGAGGTGTTAAATAGACTTTACTCTACAAAATGTGCTATTCAAAATAATTAAAAATTAATTAAATTCAGATTAGCGGCCAATTAATCAATTTCCATTGTTTGGGCCGACAAAGTTAGCGGATTGAAATTACGACCAGTTCTACTTAACCTAGAGCTTTGAAATTTTATACACATATGTAACTCCCGTGACAATGCAATATTTGATATGTCTCATCTTTGTAGGTGAATTAATTACAAAATGGCGGCCGATTAAAAAAAGTGGGGGGGAAGTTTTATAATCAAAATTTCTCCTATTTATAATTAATTTAGAGTTTTGAGCATTGGCAGAGGTGTTAAATAGACTTTACTCTACAAAATGTGCTATTCAAAATTATTAAAAATTAATTACATTGAGATTGGCGGCCAATTAATCACATTTCCATTGTTCGGTCCGACAAAGTTAGCGATTGAAATTACGACCAGTTCTAGTTAATCTAGAGCTTTGAAATTTTATACACATATGTAACTCCCGTGACAATGCAATATTTGATATGTCTCATCTTTGTAGGTGAATTAATTACAAAATGGCGGCCGATTAAAAAAAGTGGGGGGGAAGTTTTATAATCAAAATTTCTCCTATTTATAATTAATTTAGAGTTTTGAGCATTGGCAGAGGTGTTAAATAGACTTTACTCTACAAAATGTGCTATTCAAAATTATTAAAAATTAATTACATTGAGATTGGCGGCCAATTAATCACATTTCCATTGTTCGGTCCGACAAAGTTAGCGATTGAAATTACGACCAGTTCTAGTTAATCTAGAGCTTTGAAATTTTATACACATATGTAACTCCCGTGACAATGCAATATTTGATATGTCTCATCTTTGTAGGTGAATTAATTACAAAATGGCGGCCGATTAAAAAAAGTGGGGGGAAGTTTTATAATCAAAATTTCTCCTATTTATAATTAATTTAGAGTTTTGAGCATTGGCAGAGGTGTTAAATAGACTTTACTCTACAAAATGTGCTATTCAAAATAATTAAAAATTAATTAAATTCAGATTAGCGGCCAATTAATCACATTTCCATTGTTTGGGCCGACAAAGTTAGCGGATTGAAATTACGACCAGTTCTACTTAACCTAGAGCTTTGAAATTTTATACACATATGTAACTCCCGTGACAATGCAATATTTGATATGTCTCATCTTTGTAGGTGAATTAATTACAAAATGGCGGCCGATCAAAAAAAGTGGGGGGGAAGTTTTATAATCAAAATTTCTCCTATTTATAATTAATTTAGAGTTTTGAGCATTGGCAGAGGTGTTAAATAGACTTTACTCTACAAAATGTGCTATTCAAAATAATTAAAAATTAATTACATTGAGATTGGCGGCCAATTAATCACATTTCCATTGTTCGGGCCGACAAAGTTAGCGGATTGAAATTACGACCAGTTCTACTTAACCTAGAGCTTTGAAATTTTATACACATATGTAACTCCCGTGACAATGCAATATTTGATATGTCTCATCTTTGTAGGTGAATTAATTACAAAATGGCGGCCGATCAAAAAAAGTGGGGGGGAAGTTTTATAATCAAAATTTCTCCTATTTATAATTAATTTAGAGTTTTGAGCATTGGCAGAGGTGTTAAATAGACTTTACTCTACAAAATGTGCTATTCAAAATTATTAAAAATTAATTACATTGAGATTGGCGGCCAATTAATCAATTTCCATTGTTCGGTCCGACAAAGTTAGCGATCGAAATTACGACCAGTTCTAGGTAATCTAGAGCTTTGAAATTTTAAACACATATGTAACTCCCGTGACAATGCAAATATTTGATGTGTCTCATCTTTGTAGGTCAATTAATTTCGGCCTATCAAAAAAAAGAGGGGTGGAATTTATAATCAAAAATTTCTCTTTTAAAATACAAATTGTCTTATTGTATCGTGTATATGTATATAACCCATACGTATTAATATTTTATCACAAAAACTAAAAAGAGTTAAATAAAATAATATAAAAAAAAAATTTAAAAACAACGCTTTTATAAATGTACTAAAAAGAGAAAAATAATTATGTATAATTTCTTTAAAATTATATTAAAAATTAATATATGTTACTAAAACTAAAAGCGTTGGGCGCGCAAATTAACAATCTCTTGCAATTTCCATTGCAGAGGATATACTAACCTTAATTCACCGATACATGAATCAAAAAAATAAAAAATTAATTAATCTAACTAGTACATTTGAGTCACTTTGCCTAACTACCCGCCACGTCTATGGTATGAAAATGTATTCATAAAACATACGTATAATAGGATAATTTATACAATTAAAATTTGCAAATCCCGCGCCCAACGCTTTTAGTTTTAGTAACATATATTAATTTTTAATATAATTTTAAAGAAATTATACATAATTATTTTTCTCTTTTTAGTACATTTATAAAAGCGTTGTTTTTAAATTTTTTTTTTTATATTATTTTTTATTCTTTAAACCAGTGTTTCCTAAGCGGTGTGCCCCGGCGCCCAAGGGTGCCGATAGAATTGCTAAGGGGTGCCGCGAGATATTTAGATAAACAAAAAAAAAAAAAAAAAAAAAAAATTACAGTTTACTATATTATGGTGTAAATTTCGTTTTGCTAAAAAAAAAAAAAAAAAAAAAAAAAAAAAAAAAAAAAAAAAAAAAAATGGAAAAATGATCTTCACGGAAGGGGGAAAAATTTGCAAGGCAGAAAAAATAGTTTTGATAAAAAAAGGTAAAAAGATTTTCATGTAAGCAGCAAAAATTTTCCGGAGTGTGGAAAAAAATTTAGCTTTGCTAAAAAAAGGTCAAATAATTTTCACGCAAGGGAACAAAAATTTGGAAATTTACCACAGGGCGGTAAAAATTTCGTTTCCCTAAAAAAAAAAAAAGGAAAAAAGTCGTTTTACTAACGAGAAAAAAAAGGAAGGGTGGCGCTAGTATGTAATGTTATACCCAACACACCTTTGGGGTGCCGTGGACTTCAAAAAGGTTGGGGAAACACTGCTTTAAATCAAGGATTGAATAGACAATTTTTTTTACGATGCAAAGAAATGAATATTCATATTCGTATTTTTAACGCCCTTTGTTCGTCAATGTTTTTAAATGGTCAGGCCTGGCCTTTCGCTTTGAAAAGAGATTGCTGCTTTTTTTATTACTATACTCTATTCAATCAGGATGATTATAAACAGAAAGGCACGAGCCCGTCAATTCATGTTTGGAGATTAAATATGTAAACGAAAAATAACAATAATAAAATACACTTTTATTTTATACTAAAATATAAAAAAAATCGGGAATGATTTTCTCGTATTTTCTAGAAATTTGTGATTTAATTAAAAAAGTATAGGTCTATACGAAATTTCAACAATCTCGAGTAGGCCTATTTAAGATTACACACATACACAGATATGATATACCTAATTCCAAAATTGACTTTTTTGGATTCAGGTAGGTGTAAAACGTCGAGATCGAATTTTATTACAATACTTTCTGTTTATATAATTTACTTTTTACTTTCTCTTACCTCTATATTTGTTAATATATATAGAGAGAAAGTATTGGATTCATGTCAAAAATTCGATGTGGAGATTTTGATGGATATACACGTTTGGAATTCTCCTGAATCCAAAAAAGTGGTTTTCGCGACATTGTCTGTGTGTCTGTGTGTGTGACTGTCTGTGTTTTATTTAAAGCATTTAGCTAGGAGGTTGAAATTTTATATTTAAGTTAGGCACCTCCCTGAGACGTGAAAATAAGCTTTTAATCCAAATCGGCCGAAAAGTACTAGTACTTTACTGATGTACTTTATCAGTATTTTTTATTTTCTCAGTATTCGCTCTAACGATTTTAAGGTTGTTCGGATAGTAAATCGTAAGTCATAATAGAATCTAAATTTTTTTTAAATAAAATTAAAAATTTGAATGCCAAAATTCCTTATTATAATTTAGTCGTGACCTATCATAGTTTATAATTGTATTAAGTTAATAATTTAATTACCAAAAATAATAAATGAATGACTTTCGACTTGAGCAGTTTTTCACGTAATATAGAACTGGCAACATTGCATTCATCAACTATCTATTTTAAATCTTAAACGCCTTCAATTTTATTTTATTTAATATATTACAATGTTTAATGCAAATCAGTTTAAACACAATGGACGATTTGCGAGAAAAAGTATCTTAAAATTGAAAAAAAATATGTAACTAACATCAAGTATTTTATGCGACGTTGCCAGGCTGGTCTGACTCTCGATGCTTCCTTATTTTTAAATATTGGCGACTGTCATTTTGGAGAATTTTTTTGACTTTCTTGTTAAAATATCTTTAAAAGCGGTCGGCAGAAACTTTTGATTTTATTTTTAACATATTCCTCGGAAGTGAATTAATAAAATGTAAGTTTTTTTGTTTTTGTAAATGATGCATATATGGGCTATATAATTCGATATGTGTGAATTTCGTCGTTATTCCCCATAGGCTACATGTTAAATTTCAATTTTTTAAAAATTAATTACACGATAACCCTGTGTCAGATCTGCTTCAAAATTTTATTTTATACGTATTTGATAGTGATTAATAACATATTAAAAAATTAGCTTTTAATCAGTTTAAGTGCTTTAATGTCCGAACAACCTTAATTAAAATTCAAAAATCAATTATTTTTTAGATGCTCTTTAAAATGTTTGCGCTCAAACTTTACTCTTGAACTTTATAAGAAAGATAGGAGAAATGGTTGTCATGGTAACAAAATATAAATATTTTCCAATGTTTATAAATTTGACATCTTGAATTCTATATTGGAGGAAACTAAATATAGGCCATCTCGTCACAAAAAATCTGATGTTATAAGCACAGTACACAACTTTCTCTTACCAAAGTGAAGAGAAAGTTGTGTGCTGTGCGATAAGACACACAAGATTTTTTTTATTGAGAAGTAAATAAAAATGAGAAGAGAAAGAATACTAAAAAAAAAGAAAATTTCAAGACATTTCCGAGAGTAAAAAAAAAAAAAAAATTGGGATAGGCGGAATTTTTTATTAATTAACAAAATTGTGGAAAAGAGTAGCAAGCTTTGTTCACAGTCTAGTTTAATTAGCAGATAAACGATCAACCTCATATTAGTCATTTTTCACTAAACATGAATTAAATAATGTATAAACTTAGATTAGACAATTTAAATAAAAGGAGGTAATGATAAGACATTACTTCCTCTCTCAGAAAAAAAGTATAAATATATTAATTAAAATATTTAGACATCATGCCTATATGCCTATATTAAACTCTTTTAAGCAAAAACTCCAGTGAAAATTTTTTTCATCCAGAAATAATCAAACAATTTCATAAAATTTCAAAAGTAAAATGTCCTCGGGCTTGGCGTAGTGGCTAGCGTGCTGGCTTTCTATACCAAGAGTCGCGGGTTCGGATCTCAGGCAGTCCGATGATTTTATTTAACCATTTGGAAACCAAATGTCTTAAATATGCCCATAATTATGAAAGTAGTCTAAGTCAATTCGATCATTAAAAACATTTTCGAACAAAATTCACACAAAATTTCATATGCATAATAAATTTCGATTAATCAAGACTAATAAAATTGAAAAAAAAAAATATCGCATAATGGAAAAATATTTTTTAATTTATTCAAATGCAAATCACTTAATTCAGTATCTCGAAACAAATTTGAAATATCTAACTTAGACCACTTTCATAATTATGGGCACAAATAAGAATGCCTGGACCCCAAATATTTATTTATTATTAAATACGAGTTAGGTTGTGTGTGTGTGAAAATGAATGTGAATCGGAAAAAGTGTGAGTGTTTAAAAAAAAAAATTAAAAATCAAAGGGGGTTGGGGTGGAGTGGATTGCAAGTTCTTTAAGCACCCCGCCATGATATGATGAATTCTTTCTCATCTAGGAGCTTATTAATGATCAGAAAGAAGAGTATTTTATTAGAGATATAGTAGCAGTATTAAAAGATGCAAGATGATTGGAAATAATAATGCGGGACCCACATGATTCTTTTTTAAAACAAACAAGAAACAGATTTATCTTTAAAATTTAAAAAACTCTATTAATACTAGAACACGGAATACCTCATTATTTCTAATGATTAACTCGATGTTATTAAATTTATGTAAAAAAAAAAGTCAGACACAATACACATGAAGTCTGTCTAGCAACCCTATACGTGAACATATTTGACTAGTCTTAAAAAAAAATATGATGGGAAATATGTTAACGACTCGCAACGCATAAAAAAAATAACTCTTTAAGATGACAATTTTATTTTATTTAAAACATCTGCTGAGAGATCAAGAATACTAAAGATGCAAAAAAATATTATTAACTAATAAATAATTATAATTTTAAATGGAAGCCCATATTTCATGTAATTCAAAAAAAGGTGATTTATGAATGGATGGATTTTATGGATTATTTTTTTAAAGGTTTTTTTAAGACTTCTAAAACATTTTAGACCCCATCTCTATTTATTTCAAATGATCAAATCAAATGAAATAAATTTTTTTCGTCTGGGACGGGAACCCCGCCACTCTCTGAGCCACTGATCACGGGCAGGATTATTAATTAAAGTCCCTGCGGTGAAAAAGCTTATTTATTTTTTAAGGTTTTTTTTTTTGCTATAGGAGAAGGGGGCAGGGGATTTGCCTCCCCCCCCCCCCAGGGCTCGATTTTATATTGTTCAAAATAAAATATTTCAAAATATATTTATGGATATATAAACTGTAAAAAAAACTGCATAAAAAATCTTTTAGCTTTAGATTCTCATGGCTGGGGTCCCGGGTTCGCTTCCCGTCCCAAACGAAAAAAAATTTATTTCATTTGAATTGACTACAAATTATTTTAAATAATTAGGGATGGGGTCTAAGTCTTTGATACCGAAAAGGACCTTTAAAAAAAAAAAAAATCTTTAGCTAATTTGAGATACCTTTTTGTAAGTAAATTTTCGGTCGTTCCCCTTCTCAAGAAAAAGTTGAAATTACGCACAGTTTAGGCTTTAGACCACGTCCTTATTTATTTATATTAATTGATAGCCAATATAATTTGAATAAATTTTTGTGACAATAAGCTAAACTCAAATCTTTAAGCAAAAATTGTACCACTACCTTCAAAAACTAACAATCATATTTGAAATAAATAAGAATTGAGCACAGCCCTAGCGAGATCTAATCTTAATCAAAATCTTTATTGCCAATTTTGAGAAAAAACTGATAGAGTTCATCAGTAAAGTACTAGATAGTACTCTTTGGCCAATTTTGTTCAAAAGCTTGGATTTACGTCCCATGGGGTAACTAACTAAAATATAAAATTTCATCCTCCTATTTTTTATTTTTTATTTAATGAAAAATCCCGCAGGTCAAGGATTTGAACAGGGATCTTCTTTATAGAAGCCGACACCCTAGCTCACTACACCGAGCCCCCTGCCCCCGGCTAAAATTATTTAAACCTTACAAAGCTTTCTTTAATCAGAGTTATTTTTGCCTCTGTTTGTTTAATTTTCTTTGTCAATAACCCTTTTATGTCAAATAATCTGGTAAATTAGTAGGCAACAGTTGACCATGAAACACAATAGCTAATGGGTGTTTATGTACATTTCTTTTATTTTCTTATTCATTTTTTTTTTTCTTTTAATAATTAATTTGCTAATCTCTGTTGTTATTTAAGCTTAGTTAAATATGTACATTTTTTCTAAACAAATGTGAATGAATTTGTTTTAATTTTCTTTTCAAAAATAGAAAAAAATTCTGAAGACGATGAGTAGGGTCAAAGAGTAAATTAAAAGTTAAACAAATCTATAAAAATACGCCCAGTCTGAAAATTTGCCGGGGGGGAGGGGGGGAATCGGAAGTCCCGAGAGGTAATCCCCCCCCTTCAATTGAAAAAAATTTTAAAGAAAATAAAATATTTTTTTATAGGCTAATTTCAAACCGTATTTAAAATTTCAGCCGGGAGGATCTGGGAATGGAGAAGAACAAAAGCCACCAAGATCGTTGCTGTTAAGCAATGAAAAAACACGGCCGAATCCAGGATTGGTGTTTTTAGGATCAAGTGTGTGGAACGTCCCCAGGTAGCCAATATTAATAATAAATACATAATTGAAAAATATAACCCTAAATGGACTCAAAAACCTCAAAGGAGAATTAAAAAAATATTTTTAACATGTTTCTCTCTATATATTTCTCCTTATTTATAATTTATCGGGATTTAGGGATAGGGAAGTGGGGGGAGGGAATTAGATCCCAATATTCCCCTCCCCTGGCTATGGTCATGAATACAACTATTCGGTTTAGGAATATACCGTAGTAATATTGTTCTTTTTTTTATAATTAAGGATTTGCAAAGATTTTCACTAAAACATTATTAATTAATTTCTTAATGAAAATCATTAAATCAAAATTAAAGTCTTTTAGGTCTTTCAAAAGATTGGCAAGTTTATGACTATTTTGTTAGAGAAGATAAAGTAAAGGGTAATCTCACGTAGAGCGTCTGCATGAGTAATAACGAAGTGTTGCATATTCTATAGGCGCAAGGGATTCGATAAAAATTTCTTCAAGTTAGAATTTATATAGGCCTTTTATTTATACAGTAGGCCTACATTAATTTTGAAAAGAATTTTATAAAATGAGGATACCCTAAGCTCATGAATAGAAGCGGAAAATAGATTTTTTTTAAAATCTGGTGTGACTGGTCGCAGAGCATGCAACTTTCTCTTACTCTTTGGCAAGAGAAAGTTGTATACTGCGCGTCGCCAGATTTTTTGTGCCGAGATATACTTAGTTGCTCTTAGCATTTAAGTTCCAAACTTGACCACGAGATTCATAGATGGAGCTGAACTACGAATGCTTCCACTCAGTAAAGTGTACTTGAAACGATTTCCAGGAAAGATTCCACTAATATACATTTTAAAGAGCATGTAAAAAATAGTTCATTTTTGAATTTTAAACAAAATCGTTGGAGCAAATTTTGAGAAAATCGAAAAAAACTGAAAAAAAGTACATCCCTAAAGTACTAGTACTTTTTGGCCGATTTTGTTCAAAAGCTTATTTTCTCCCTATATACGGTAAGAGAAAGTAAAAAAATGTATTTTGTCTTTTTGGCACATTCGGCCATATAGGCTTTAAACGAATCTTAATTTTTGCTTTTTAAAATTACCATACCGGTATACATGATCTAGGTATAATTATTTAAACAAACAAATTGAAATTTAATTTCGAATAATTAATCTGGGATTTAATTAAATATATCAATTAAAATTATTAATTAAATATATCAATTAAAATTTTTTTGCTTAAGGCCTTTTTCGGCATCTGAGGCCTTTTAGACATCGCGTTCAATTAAAATATAAAAAAAAAAAAGATTATTTTGATTTTGTAAAAATTATAAATCTACAATTATTTAGTCATTGTAATATGGACGATGTTATGCATTAAGGAACCAAGCGCCATTATGATCGAAATTGAGATAAGATCGCCATCCTGGAGGAAAAAGAAAACTACCTCTTTATTTAAATCACAACATTATTATTTTTGTATAAAATAAAAAAAAAAGTTACTGCCATTGGTTTTGTTTACAAGTGTACAAATGAAATGTCCTTTATCTCACTTGTCAGAGTTATGTTAATGGCGCTTGGTTCCTACATGCATATAGTGTTTGCTTGATATAGTTCGAACCGATTTATTCTTAATTGCTACTACAGTGGTTTAATCAGATGTAAAATTTCAAATGTAGTAATTATATATGTCAACTTTATTATTATATTAAGTAATTAATAAAGCGAGAAGTTTAGTGAAAGTGAAAAATTGCAAATATGGGACGAGTGTAACAATTGGCAAACGGACAGAGGGAGAGTGAGAATGGGAGGGAATAAGGGCTAAAGGCCAGGGCATTCGTCCAGTCAGGTCAACCGGTCGTTCGTTCAGCTCTCTTCTAGCTCTCTTGGCTCATAAGCCAGCTGATTTCGCCAAGGACATCGGGAAATTTTCTTCAGAAAGAGAGAATTCCAAGCAGGTGTGCCAGTCAGCTTTTGTTTAATATCATTATTAAAATGATGATAAACTTTTTTTATTCGGCATCTTTGACTTAAGTCGATATTTAAAATACGATAATATATTATGGTCTAAGAAAAGATTGGACTGCCTAGGATCCGAACCCGAGCCCTGTGGCTTTAAGACCAAGTCCAAGAGAGGAGGGGGATGATAAACTTATACCAATTAATATAAATAAATGCGCCTGAATAATATGTAAAATAAAACTATCCTTTAAAGTCTATATGGCCAAAGATGCCGAAAAAACTAAAATAAAAAAATATAAATTTATTGATGTGCCAGGACCGACGTTTCGGAAACATTTAGGACCATCCTCAGGGCTAAGCCATTGTTAACATATTGATCTTCTAGAGGTTATACTGGTCAAAGTCATAAGACCTATGGATAGAGAGAACTCACACTCTATCCATAGTACAAATGCACTTTAATTTAGATATTGGTTCTATTGTATTAACAATCTTTTTGGCCAATATAACCTCTGGAGGATCAATATGTTGACAATAGCTTGGCCCTGAGGATGGTTCTATATATGTCCGAAATTACTGCCATGGCATTTCAATAAATTTATTATTGAAATAATATTAGCTGCTTGCTCATTGGAAATCCAGAAACATTTATATCTACAAATTAACAACAATGCAACTCCACTAAAAATAAAAAATATTTAAATAGAAAATATATTCATTGAAGAAGGGATAATGAAATTATTTTCACAAGACTAACAATGCCAACAGTAACAGAAAGGTTTCGGACAACGACTTTATATAAAAAAACAAATAGCACATGTAAATATTGTAATATAATTTTACAATTTCAATATGTCTTTTTCACTCATCTAAGAAGGGGAGGTGGAAGATGAAGAAGGGCGAAACATCGACATGATGAATAAAACAACACGAAACAAACCATCGACAGAACTATAAAATAAATGAAAGATCTGATGAAAGTAATGTTAAACCAAAAGCATACAATTCAGCAATTTGTTATAATAAATCATTAAAACCAACTGCATTTTGTTTTGTTCAATTCTTAAATAAAAAAAAAAATTAATTATTTTGAGAAGACATTTTTACCTTTAAGAGAGATATCGAAATAACAGTCGAACAAATGGTAACTCACCTAAAACAAAAGAAAAATAAATTAATTTCAATTAGCCTATTACTTGGATGACTTAATTAGAAATGAAGAGTATTAACTA
>JAKCPI010000143.1:0-10932 GCA_023213315.1 Euborellia annulipes
ACTTTTAATTTACTCTTTGACCCTTAACTCATCGTCTTCATAATTTTTTTTCTATTTTGAAAAGAAAATTAAAACAAATTCATTCACATTTGTTTAGAAAAAATGTACATATTTAACTAAGCTTAAATAACAACAGAGATTAGCAAATTAATTATTAAAAGAAAAAAAAAATGAATAAGAAAATAAAAGAAATGTACATAAACACCCATTAGCTATTGTGTTTCATGGTCAACTGTTGCCTACTAATTTACCAGATTATTTGACATAAAAGGGTTATTGACAAAGAAAAATTAAACAAGCAGAGGCAAAAATAACTCTGATTAAAGAAAGCTTTGTAAGGTTTTAAATAATTTTAGCCGGGGACAGGGGGGCTCGGTGTAGTGAGCTAGGGTGTTGGCTTCTATAAAGAAGATCCCTGTTCAAATCCCTGGCGTGCGGGATTTTTAATTTAATAAAAATATTTATTTAAGTTAAGCTAGGAGGATGAAATTTTATATTTTAGTTAGTTACCCCATGGGACGTAAATCCAAGCTTTTGAACAAAATTGGCCAAAGAGTACTATCTAGTACTTTACTGATGAACTTTATCAGTTTTTTCTCAAAATTGGCAATAAAGATTGATTAAGATTAGATCTCGCTAGGGCTCTCAATTTTATTTATTTCAAATCTGATTGTTAGTCTTTGAAGATAGTGGTACAATTTTCGCGCAGTTTAGCTTATTGTCACAAAAATTTATTCAAATTATAATGGCTATCAATTAATATAAATAAATAAAGACGTGGCCTAGAGCCTAAACTGTGCGTAATTTCAACTTTTTCTTGAGAAGGGGAACGACCGAAAATTTACTTACAAAAAGGTATCTCAAATTAGCTAAAAGATTTTTTTTTTTTTTAAAGGTCCTTTTCGGTATCAAAGACTTAGACCCCATCCCTAATTATTTAAAATAATTTGTAGTCAATTCAAATGAAATAAATTTTTTTCGTTTGGGACGGGAAGCGAACCCGGGACCCCAGCCATGAGAATCTAAAGCTAAAAGATATTTAATTTTTTACTGTTTATATATCCATAAATATATTTTGAAATATTTTATTTTGAACAATATAAAATCGAGCCCTGGGGGGAGGCAAATCCCTGCCCCTTCTCCTATAGCAAAAAAAAAAACCTTAAAAAATAAATAAGCTTTTTCACCGCAGGGACTTTAATTAATAATCCTGCCCGTGATCAGTGGCTCAGAGAGAAGACACTAGCTTCTCGCGCCGGGGTCCCGGGTTCGCTTCCCGTCCCAGGCGAAAAAAATTTATTTCATTTGATTTGATCATTTGAAATAAATAGAGATGGGGTCTAAATAGCTTTAGAAGTCTTAAAAAAACCTTTAAAAAAATAATCCATAAAATCCATCCATTCATAAATCATCTTTTTTTGAATTACATGAAATATGGGCTTCCATTTAAAATTATAATTATTTATTAGTTAATAATATTTTTTTGCATCTATAGTATTCTTGATCTCTCAGCAGATGTTTTAAATAAAATAAAATTGTCATCTTAAAGAGTTATTTTTTTATGCGTTGCGAGTCGTTAACATATTTCCCATCGTATTTTTTTTTTTGACTAGTCAAATATGTTCACGTATAGGGTTGCTAGACAGACTTCATGTGTATTGTGTCTGACTTTTTTTTTACATAAATTTAATAACATCGAGTTAATCATTAGAAATAATGAGGTATTCCATGTTCTAGTATTAATAAAGTTTTTTAAATTTTAAAGATAAATCTGTTTTTTGTTTGTTTTAAAAAAGAATCATGTGGGTCCCGCATTATTATTTCCAATCATCTTGCATCTTTTAATACTGCTACTATATCTCTAATTAAATACTCTTCTTTCTGATCATTAATAAGCTCCTAGATGAGAAAGAATTCATCATAGCATGGCGGGGTGCTTAAAGAACTTACAATCCACTCAACCCCAACCCCCTTTGATTTTTAATTTTTTTTTTTTTAAACACTCACACTTTTTCCGATTCACATTCATTTTCACACACACACAACCTAACTCGTATTTAATAATAAATAAATATTTGGGGTCCAGGCATTCTTATTTGTGCCCATAATTATGAAAGTAGTCTAAGTCAGATCCCAGCTAGCAGAGACCCGTCAAAATGACGTCGGAAACTGGTCAGAGATGACCAGAAATGACGTTATGTTTGACGACAAAATGACCTAAAAATCACGGACTAATGTCACAGACCGATGACGACATTTTGAAACGTCAAAAAAACGTGATTCCGTGACTTTTTTTTGACCAATTTTTTGACGTCAAAATGACCTAAAAATCACGGACTAATGTCACAGACCGATGACGACTTTTTGAAACGTCAAAAAAACGTGATTCCGTGACTTTTTTTTGACCTTTTTATAATCTGATGGATAAATAAAATGAGAAACAAACTCACATAAAATTAAATTGTATTAATTAATAATATAATTATAAAACACATTATTTTAGCAAATAAATACATCTCTTCTCTATCCATATAAATGACAAAAATAGGAAAGTTGAAATTTAATATATATATGACTAATTATAAAATAATAATTGAGAGATTTAATTATTCAATTTTTAATTTTAATTAGTACCTATATCGATATTTTATTTGAATACTTTTGTAAAAACGCGATTTTCTATACACTATTATATAAAAGACAATGTTACAGACTATAGCCATTACAGGATCATCACTAGTTATAAATTCAACAGCAATAAAAGACATGACTTCATTAACTGCCACCATAGATAATAGACTGTCACTAACTGAACCGGTACGATCCTTTGTGTGTGCTAACAGTTGCGCATGCGCGAAATGCATGTGCAGGCGCGAAATGTGTGCGCATGCGTATTAAAATAAAAATATGGAGGTAAGAGAAAGTAATAATAAGTGTCGTGATCGGTACCTGATCGGTACGTCTTTATAATGTGATATTTTGCACGTTTTAAAGACGTTACAAAAAAAGACGTTTTATTTTAGGTTTTAATTAGTCATTTGACGTCTTTTGACCAGTTATGACCAATTTCGGACGTCATTTTGACGAGGTTCTGCTAGCTGGGATATTTCTTGTTTCGAGATACTGAATTAAGTGATTTGCATTTGAATAAATTAAAAAATATTTTTCCATTATGCGATATATATTTTTTTTTTTCAATTTTATTAGTCTTGATTAATCGAAATTTATTAGGCATATGAAATTTTGTGTGAATTTTGTTCGAAAATGTTTTTTAATGATCGAAATGACTTAGACCACTTTCATAATTATTAGCACATTTAAGACGTTTGGTTGCCCACGGGGCTTGGAGTAGTTGATAGCGTACCTACCTTCTATACCGAACGTCGCGGGTTCGGACCCCAGGCAAGTCCGATGATTTTATTTAAGCCATTTGGTGTCCAAATGCCTTAAATAAAATCATTTTATTTAAGGCATTTGGATACCAAATGGCTTAAATAAAAATGCATGGACCCCCAATAGATATATTAATCATACTAACAAGTATCGTTAAAAGTCTTAAATGGCCTGAGTTGCCGAAAAGACTGTGTGAATGTGAGTTTGTGAATGTTTAAAAAAAAAAGACGTTTGGTTTTCAAATGGCTTAAATAAAATCATCGGACTGCCTGGGATCCGAACTTGCGACCCTTGGTATAGAAGGCCAGCCTGCTGGCCACTACACCAAGCCCGAGGGCATTTTACTTTTGAAATTTTATGAAATTGTTTGAGTATTTCTGCATGAAAAAAAAAAAATTTTCACTGGAGTTTTTGCTTAAAAAACAGTTGAATATAGGCATATAGGCATGATGTCTAAATATTTTAATTAATATATTTATACTTTTTTTTCTGAGAGAGGAAGTAATGTCTTATCATTACCTCCTTTTTATTTAAATTGTCTAATCTAAGTTCATACATTATTCAATTCATGTTTACTGAAAAAATGACTAATATGAGGTTGATCGTTTATCTGCTAATTAAACTAGACTGTGAACAAAGCTTGCTACTCTTTTCCACAATTTTGTTAATTAATAAAAAATTCCGCCTATCCCATTTTTTTTTTTTTTTTACTCTCGGAAATGTCTTGAAATTTTCTTTTTTTTAGTATTCTTTCTCTTCTCATTTTACTTTCTCTTACCTATGTATATATGTAATATATATATAGAGAGAAAGTATTGGATTCATGTCAAAAATTCGATGTCGAGATTTTGATGGATATTCACGTTTTGAGGTCCCCTGAATCCAAAAAAGTGGTTTTCGCGACATGGTCTGTCTGTGTGTGTGTGTGTGGGTGTGTGGGTGTGTGGGTGGGTGTGTCTGTGTTCAATTTTAAGCATGAAGGAATTGAGCTATGAGGCTGAAATTTTATATTTAAGTTAAACACCCTCCTGGACCGGAAAAAATAAGCTTTTAATCAAAATCGGCCAAAGAGTACTAGTACTTTACTGATGTACTTTTTCAGTTTTTTTCGATTTTCTCAAAATTTGCTCCAACGATTTTTTTTTAAATTCAAAAATCAATTATTTTTTAGATGCTCTTTAAAATGTATATTCTCATTTTGCGATTGAAATCTTCTGAAGACCACTTTACTCTTGTATTTCATAGGGAAGGATAGGAGAAATGGTTGCCATGGTAACAAAATATAAATATTTTCCCATACTTATAAATTTTACATCTGAATTCCAATGTTCCGTACTGTCGGGAACTAAATATATGTCGACACAAAAATCTGGTGTGATAAGCACAGAACACAACTTTCGATTACCGAAGGTAAGAGAGTTGTGTGCTGTGCGCCAGTCACACCAGATTTTTTATTTACTTCTCAATAAAAAAAAAATCTTGTAGTATTGTCATATCAGCACACAACTTTTCTTCACTTTGGTAAGAGAAAGTTGTGTACTGTGCTTATAACATCAGATTTTTTGTGACGAGATTGCCTGTATTTAGTTTCCTCCAATATAGAATTCAATTTTTTTTTTTAATAAAAAAAACATTCACACTTTTTTCTCATTCACACTCACACTCACACAACCATTCACACAGTCTTTTCGGCAACTTGGGCCATTTAAGACTTTGACGATAACCGTTGTAATATATATTAATCTATTGTGGTTCCAGGCATTTCTATTTAAGCCATCTGGTATCCAAATGGCTTAAATAAAATCATCGGACTGCCTGGGTCCGAACCCGCGACGTTTGGTATAAGAGGTAGGCACGCTACCACGCCACACCCGGGGGCATGTCAAATTTATAAACATTGGAAAATATTTATATTTTTGTTACCATGACAACCATTTCTCCTATCTTTCTTATAAAGTTCAAGAGTAAAGTGATCTTCAAACAATTTTGAGCGCAAACATTTTAAAGAGCATCTAAAAAATAATTGATTTTTGAATTTTAATTAAAATCGTTAGAGCGAATACTGTGAAAATAAAAAATACTGATAAAGTACATCAGTAAAGTACTAGTACTTTTCGGCCGATTTGGATTAAAAGCTTATTTTCACGTCTCCATGGAGGTGCCTAACTTAAATATAAAATTTCAACCTCCTAACTAAATGCTTTAAATAAAACACAGGCAGTCACACACACAGACACACAGACAATGTCGCGAAAACCACTTTTTTGGATTCAGGGGAATTCCAAACGTGTATATCCATCAAAATCTCCACATCGAATTTTTGACATGAATCCAATACTTTCTCTCTACATATATTAACAAATATAGAGGTAAGAGAAAGTAAAAAGTAAATTATATAAACAGAAAGTATTGTAATAAAATTCGATCTCGACGTTTTACACCTACCTGAATCCAAAAAAGTCAATTTTGGAATTAGGTATATCATATCTGTGTATGTGTGTAATCTTAAATAGGCCTACTCGAGATTGTTGAAATTTCGTATAGACCTATACTTTTTTAATTAAATCACAAATTTCTAGAAAATACGAGAAAATCATTCCCGATTTTTTTTATATTTTAGTATAAAATAAAAGTGTATTTTTATTATTGTTATTTTTCGTTTACATATTTAATCTCCAAACATGAATTGACGGGCTCGTGCCTTTCTGTTTATAATCATCCTGATTGAATAGAGTATAGTAATAAAAAAAAGCAGCAATCTCTTTTCAAAGCGAAAGGCCAGGCCTGACCATTTAAAAACATTGACGAACAAAGGGCGTTAAAATACGAATATGAATATTCATTTCTTTGCATCGTAAAAAAATCTGGTGTGACTGTCGCACAGCACACAACTTTCTCTTACCTTCGGTAATCGAAAGTTGTGTTCTGTGCTTGTCACACCAGATTTTTTGTGTCGACATATATTTAGTTTCCGCCAATATATTAGAATTTAAGATGTCAAATTTATAAACATGGGAAAATATTTATATTTTGTTACCATGGCAACCTTCCTCTCCTATCTTTCCTATGAAGCACAAGAGTAAAGTGTGCTTCAAACAATTTTGAGGGCAAAACGAGAATATACATTTGAAGAGCATCTAAAAAATAATTGATTTTTGAATTTTAATCAAAATCGTTAGAGCAAATTTTGAGAAAATCGAAAAAAACTGAAAAAGTACATCAGTAAAGTACTAGTACTCTTTGGTTGATTTTGATTAAAAGCTTATTTTTCCGGTCCCCGGGAGGTGTTTAACTTAAATATAAAATTTCAGCCTCATAGCTCAATTCCTTCATGCTTAAAAGTGAACACACGCACACACACCACACACCCACAGACAGACCATGTCGCGAAAACCACTTTTTTGGATTCAGGGACTCAAAACGTAAAGATCCATCAAAATCTCGACATCGAATTTTTTGACATGAACCAATACTTTCTCCTATATATATTACATATATACATAGGTAAGAGAAAGTAAAAAATTGTCTATTCAATCCTTGATTTAAAGCAGTGATTTCCCAACCTTTTGAAGTCCACGGCACCCCAAAGGTGTGTTGGGTATAACATTACATACTAGAGCCACCCTTCCTTTTTTTTCTCGTTAGTAAAACGACTTTTTTCCTCTTTTTTTTTTTTAGGGAAACGAAATTTTTACCGCCCTGTGGGAAATTTCCAAATTTTTGTTCCCTTGTGTGAAAATTATTTGACCTTTTTTTAGCAAAGCTAAATTTTTTCCACACCCCGGAAATTTTTTGCCGCTTACATGAAAATCTTTTTACCTTTTTTATCAAAACTATTTTTTCTGCCTTGCAAATTTTTTCCCCTTCCGTGAAAATCATTTTTCCTTTTTTTTTTTTTTTTAGCAAAAAAAAATTTACACCATAATATAGTAAACTGTATTTATTATTTTTTTTGTTTATCTAAATATCTCGCGGCACCCCTTAGCAATTCACTCGGTACCCTTGGGTGCCGGGGTATTCACCGCTTGGGAAACACTGGTTTAAGAATAAAATTCTCGTTAATCTAGAACAGTGTTTTCCAAACTTTATGTTACAACTCCTCCCTTAAAAATATTTAATAGTAAGACGCCTCCCCCCACCCTCCCATTTTATAAAATAATGATAAAAACAAATTTTTTTTTTTTGCCTAAAAAATATAAATTTATATAATTTTTTTTTTTTATTCTTATCTATATTTTATAATGTTTCTCAAATCTCGGTTGGGGGGGGGGGGGAGAGTTATTACTCCTTTTACCACCTACCCCTTGAATCTGCCCTTGGATCAGGAGGAGTTTGTTGCTACTATCTATATTAAAAGTTCGAAAACTCTCTTGGAGAAGTTTTAAAGATCTTTGAGCTCTAATTATTATTATTTTTGTGATGAATAACATAAATACATTAATAATTTAAACTTCCTCTGTTCAAATATCCCCCCTCACCAAAAAAAAAAAAAAAAAATAGGTTGCATAAATAGAAATTTAATGTTAAAATTTTAAAATTGATCGAAATTATAAGAAATTTTTTATATTCTTTAAAATTTTAGGGAACTGGGTAGATAGGCCCTATAATTACCCGTATCATATAAACTGACTCCCAAATTTTACAGAAGGCAAAAGTTCCAATTTCTTTTGGGACTGAAAGTATATTGAAATAAGAAGGTTTTTTTTTTTGCATTTAGGCTTCAGAGGTCATATAGAGATTACCTGTTGATAATACCTTTGCTTTGTTTAAAAAAAAAAATTCTTAGTAATTCACTCATCTATTTTGACATGTCTTTTTTGCTTAAAAAATTTTTTTTGTACTTCATGATCTTTTCATCATATGGTCTTTGTAATCCCTATTCAAGATGTATTTTGAGGTCCTACGCTAGAGAGCGCAGCGATCGTCGCTATTTGTTCTATGCTTGGACCTCAGGGGACAGAGTGCTCAGTGAGTGGCAATCGCTCTAGCGAGCCACACGTGTTCTCCTTTATTCAATTTCATATATAAAATAAATGTGATTTTTCTAAGTGAATATCAATGAAAATGGAGTCATGTTTCCCACCGTTGGCCGCTTTAAGTCTCCGGGATAGGAAATCATCAACATCTACCTCATCATCGTCATGTGCCGGTAACGCTCAAAGGCCTCAAGTGTTGAACGACCTCGACATTTATTATATACGGCAGATTGCTCATAGCTTACAGGTGACCAATGATCCATTAATCGCTTTGATTCATTCATTAAACTTTAATAAAAAATTAGCTAAAACCTTGCCAGCATCGTATAACATTCGTCGATTATTGTATATTCTTTGAAACGAACACAACAATCATCCCATAGCTAAAACCTTGCAAGCATCGTATAACTTTCGTCGATTATTGTATATTCTTTGAAACGAACACAACAATCACTTCATATTCATTGATTAAAAAAATTTGTGTATTCACTTATGTTTTTAACTAATAAATAAGTGATGCCAAATTAGAATAAAAAAAGGCCATTATTTTATTTTTATAAATGAAAATTCTAATAAATTTTAATAATCTTATTTTTCAGAACTAAAATAGTTTTGAATAATAAGAATGTTTGTCCAAATAAATACAGGTATATATTTTTACTTTCTCTTACCTAATATATATTATGTTAATATATGGATAGATAAAGTATTGGATTCATGCCAAAAATTCAATGTCGAGATTTTGATGGATATACACGTTTTGAGGTCCCCTGAATCCAAAAAAAGTGGTTTTCGCGACATAGTCTGTGTGACAAGCACATAACACAACTTTCAATTACCTAAGGTAAGAGAAAGTTGTATGCTGTGTGACCACTCACACCAGAATTGAATTAAATTGTTTCTATTTTAAATTAAAGATTATATTACTTATAATAAAAAATAACAAAAATAATTTTTTAACGAAGGCCTATTACTTTTTTTAATAATAAAATTCACTATATCACATATCAATTAAATCTTTGGAATACCCACACACTACCTGTATTTATTTTATTGATATATAATTTTTATTTATTTATTTACATAAAATTTCCAACATTTTGAATATATAATTATTACAACGATTGTTCAAATTCACTATAATTTTTTTTATATGACTATCAAAGTACATACTCTATAAAAGTTTTATTATGGTAGTTTAACGAATTTTGTATATTTTATTGACCATAATGCCTTAGTATACAAACACGTGCACCCAGGGCAACTACGCAAGAAAAATTAGATTCTATTCATCTTAGATAAGTGAACTTGACATTTTGAAAATCCCTTTGTGTGTCTGTCTGTCCCGCTCTGTTTGGACAACTTTTCGTTGGAATTTCGAAATGAAATTTTATAAGCTTAAAAAGGACCTTCTAGAGATTAGGACAGGAAAATTATTTTAGTCCCAAAATTACTCTAAATTTTTGAGTTATTAATTATTGAAGTTACAATTTCTCCTATAAGGGTATGAGGAAACAATTACTATACTGTATGCATTCTTTGCATTGCAAATGAAAAAAATTAATAAAATTTCTTTCATAAGACGGTAGATAATTAGAGATGCAGCCAAGGTTTCTTTCTTTTCTTATTTAATCCGCACGGCTGACGTTTCGGTTCCGTGTTTGAACCATCTTCAGAGCAAGCGAAAAAACATCAAAGTGTCATAGTGGATTTTATACATTGTTGAACCAAACCCTTATATAATTTTTTGTGAGAAAAGTTTATTACACGTTTGCAAAAATATCCCCGAAGAAAAAGCCGCAAGAAAACAGCTATAAGAGAGTATCTTTTCAACATGGACGCATTATCGTAATTTGCATTAATTTAGTACTTCCGTAATTTTGTACTCGTTATGCGAAACGTCGCTCGTTACAATTTTTTTTGCTCGTTATGCGAATTACTCGTTATGAGAGGTGCTCGTTAAGCGAGGTTCTTCTGTAATTCGTTAGTCTGTCTGTTTATTCTCCAGGATATCTTCCTCAGCCTGTACGAATTTTTGAAACGAAATGTTAAAAGGTCTAGGTTAGGGGAAGGGGAAGGCAGGTCGGTGAGCCCTGGCTAGTCATTTTTACATTTTAAACTTGATTAAGGAATATAATTTACATATGTAATATATATACTCAATAATTTTTTACGCTTAACTAATATTTTTTTCTAAAATTCCTAAATCACAAATTTGAAAGCTGAAACTGAAGCATAGGGGCTTTAAAACACTCCTTGAACCCGTATTCATCTTATCCATATATAAAATTACTCTTATAGACCACACAAATTCAAATATACCATTTATTATATTTATATTAAAAAAAAAAACACATTAATATAATTCTTAATCCCATAATTTATTTGATAAAAGTGGGTTAAATAAATAAAAAGGAATTTAGCCAATATAATCGTGTTATTATATTATAAATTTGTTATCATTATCAACATCTATTATTTTGATTATGGTTTCCTTTTTTTAAAAATAACATGATCCAATTAAAAAATTATAAAAAGGTGAACTTTATTGTTTAAAATCTAT
>JAKCPI010000145.1:0-56551 GCA_023213315.1 Euborellia annulipes
TCTCTCTCTCTCTTTTGAAGATGGAAACTTCAGACCCAGGGGAATTATAATAAAACTGAAACTCGTTTAAATTTAATATCTTTTCCAATACACATTCACTGGAATATCTAAATTATTACTTGTATAAATTTTATCAAAAACAAGTTAGCTATTTACTTTATTTAATTTACGTTATAGATAAAAAAATACTTTCAGTTAAAAGTGAGATATATTTTTTAACTCATTTCTAGTGAGTTGGGCTCAAGTGTATTTAATGAAAAAACCAACTCCAAGCAACCAGCTGGACCGCAAATTAAAAATCTAATATCGATGATAAAGGCTTACAAAAAGATAGAGAAAAGTATTATAACGCCTTTATTCTGACGGTCTATTAGTTTGATGATGACTTTTGACTTTATCACGGCAGAGAGGCAGCTTTTATGACACCTATGACATAAATTATTTATATTGTGCTTCCTTAGATGGAGTAGGTGTATAAATACTTTCTCATCTGATAGCATACAGAGGCGGAAATCAAAGAATTCCGATTGGGACCGATTGCTTGATTGCTTACACTTTAAATCATTGAATAGGCAAATTTAAATATCCGTTACTTATTTTTAAATACTTCCTTATAATTAAGAAACAAACAAAAATATAATAAAAGAAGCAAACTTGATAAGAAATCTCTATAGATAAATAATGCGCATCGTGGGGAGGCAGGCAATAGCATCTCTCTACCGTGGCTAAGTTGCAAATGCTGAGTGAAACGATTCTGCATAAGGGGAAGCCTCATGCACAAATTCACCCAGGACACCATTCTATTGTTTCTTCCGAATAAATAACATCAATAATTATTTTTGAGCAAAGGTTTTTATTCCTGAATTATTATGTCTGATTTTTTTGAGCAAGCAGTTTGATTTAGAATTGGTTTGCGGATTGAATATCGATACTTGGAAATTCAAAAGGTCGTAAAAGGCAAAATAGCAAAAATGAGTTATTTATACAGAAATGTTCAGCTTTTGAGCTTTACAAAAATTGTGCTATCTCAAAAAAAAGTGTTTTTTACGCCATTAAATTATTTATATTAATAGATAATTGAGAAATAATAGGAATTTATTAGGGTATAGTGTTTTTCAACCTAACACTTTGCGCAAATTTTTCAAAAAAGGATTAGAAATTCTGAGAAGGCGTCTTTTAAAGACTAAAAATAGTACTAAAGTCAAAAAAAAATTGAGGGAAAATGTTTATTTTTTTCGTTTTTTGGTCCTCCTGAAAAATAGCATTTTGTCCTTTACGACCTTTTAATTTCCAAGTATCAATATTCTGTCGCATAAACATCGCCAACGTTTTTACGACAGAATATTTAATCCGCAAAACAAAATTTAATGCAAACCCTGCTCAACTAAATCAGACAAGATGAAAATTAATTTAGATGAAAGAAAAAAAGTGTCTTATTTCGAGGGGCTTGGCTAGAGAGAGACCAACAGTCACCAAGATCGTTGCTGTTAAGCAATGCTAAAAGTCCCGCTGAATTTAGGATGAGTAGCTCCGAAAAACAAGCATGTGGAACGTCCTACGGTAGCAATCGGCATCTATTAAAATTTAAAACAAACATGGAACCTGAAATGTCCTCAGTAGTCGAAAAAGGTAAGTTAAAAAAAGTGTATTTTAATAACAATTGAAGATATTTTTATGAAATTTGACACCTCTAAGGGCCGGTTGCTTCATCCTGGGTGAGTTTGTTAGCCCCGGGCTAAATGGCTTTTTTTTTGTAATGCAGAAACCCTCTTCCGGGGGAACAAATCATGTTCTGTTTGTGAAGTTTGCAACTCCATTAAGGCATCTTATAAAAATTATTAAAAATAAAAATTGATATTATCACCCATAATTTAAATAAATATTATTAATATACATTTAAATATAAGAATTTAATTTTTTTGCTAAAATTTGAAAATTTTCAAAAAAATAAACAAGATTTATTAGTTTTCACATAACAATTAGTCAATTGTTCCAATCTTCACAACTATTTTGACAAATTGCCAGCTGTGTGGCTCAAATAAAGATAATTTCAAAGAAATATATCTTTTATATTTTCACCTGACAAGAAGTAATATCAACTGAAAATATTTATATAAATATTTAATATCAATATTATATCAATTTGAAGACAAATAGTTTTATTAACAAGACATATGCAATGCCTTAGATGAAGTTAGGAGAATACTCAACAACTTGCAATATATCCTGGATATACGAGTATAATCCTGATTGACATAAAATGAATAATAACAAAAAAACGGTAGATTCCAGATTGCATTTATATTATTTTTTATATTTTTATATTCGTGAATTTAGGAAGCTTGTGTTCATAATACATGTTCGTACGTGTCATCCCAGGGCTAAATCTTAGCCCCGACTTTGGGCCTGGGCTAACTTTAGCCCGGACCTTGGCTCCAATTCCCCATATATCTATATGAAATTACTCAAAAGTGAGGTTAACTCAGGGCTAAATATGGCGACGAGATCTGATGCAAGCGGGCCCTAGCCTATAACATATTTTATAAAATATACAACATTTCATCATTTTATTGATAAAATAAGTAGAATATAAGGTAAAATAACAAATATATGTACTTCTAGAATACTTCTTTTAGCAATAAAATGACGAAATATCGTATATTTTACTATAAAAATAAAACTGAAGTGGGTTTCTGCACTACAAAAAAAGTCGGGGCTAACAAGCTCACCCAGGATGAAGCAACCGGCCCTAAGAGTACTACCAAACTATAAAACAATAACTGCCCGAGATTAAATGAAAAAGTCACCTTACTTTTTGAAATCAGCAGTGAAAGTGAATTTAATTGGTGCAACTTTCGTCACTATTTTACGAAAATTCCTGATCACAGTATTCGAATATAATCACACCTGAATTGCTTTGGTATTTTAACTAGCGAATCTTTTTTTTTTATAAATAAATAAATTGCAATCATCTGGTTAAATATTAATTATATTTGCTTTTGAAATTGATATCCTTTTGATTTAGCAAACCAGGAGCTATAAATGATTAATTCCTAGTGTAAGTGTAAGACGAATGTATGAGGTAGAGACGAGGGGAGATGGTCGCCGTCAATGGCAAGTGCAATTAGACATTAAACGGCGGCGTAGAGTGTTTATGTTTGGGCAGAGGTGCGTGTGCGTGCGTATGTGTGCTTGTGAGCGTGTGCGTGCAAGGACACGGAGGCTGTTGGCCCCGTGATGGACAAACGAGGAGGCCCGGCTTCGAGGCCCGCGCGCTAACGAGGCCGGCCCCCTCCGCCGGCCTTTATTATCACATTTTCCGGCATCAATTTAATACATCAATTTAATTGGAAGAACCGGTAGAGCCGGTGGAGGAGGAGAGAAAATAAATAAACAAAGATGCAGTGCAAATGTGAGTGAATAGAGAGAGAAAGAGCCCTTAATATTTTTTTTTTAGTGTAAGTTCGCTTTAAGGTTTCGTTAAGATCCTTTTGAAAAATTTGTAAAATTAAAGAATGCATTTTATTTCAATCTTCAGTGAAGAGGGGACAATATTAAAATTGTTATTTTCACTTTAATTTTTTTTTTTTAGGACTATATAAAATTTTTCATTAACTGATATAATAAATACTCTAGTTAAATAATTTTCGAGATCTATATAGATGTATTTGATTAAGAAATTAGTATTCAAAATATCTCGATTCGGACTTAAATAAGTCATAGATATATTTAACAAGGCTCTTTTTTATTGGTGAGGTCAAGTGCTTCCGGGAATCGAACCCAGGATCTCCAGTTCGATTCCCGGGGGCCATAGGGCACTTGGCCTCACCAACAAAAACATACTCAGAGTCTTGTTAAATATATAAAAATATATATATATATGACTTAGTTAAGGTCAAGGGCGGATACAGGAAGGGAGTAAAGGGGGTAATTACCCCCCCCCCCGAGATTTGAAAAAATACTTTTTTTTGCAAAAAAATTTATTTTTAATGTAAAATTTTAAAAATTAATACTTAAAAATTTGATTTGTATTTATATTCTGGCAAACAAGTACAGAATGCGCCTTTAAATTACCGAAATTAAGAAAAAATAGTGTGCTGGGCGACGAGTCACACCAGATTACCCCCCCCCGAGAAACACCTCTGGATCCGCCCTTGGTTAAGGTATATTGAATACTAATTTTTTATTCAAATATAAGTGGCAAAGCAAGGCGGGCAATTGCAACGTTTTAAAGTTTTAAATTTCCCTCTCTGACTTAAAGTTTTAAATTTTCCTCTCTGACTCCGCTTCCTCTGACTATGAAATCAGCGAGAGAGAGTGGTATACAGACACATGTAACGGAAGTGAGTGACTGGCGCTTTATATATAGTAATGATAATGATATAAGGCTGGAGATCCTGGGTTTGATTCCTGGAAGCCAGGGCGCTTAGCCTCACCAACAAAAAATATACTCAAAATTTTGTTAAATAATTTAATGATAAATCTTTGAAACGTATAACCTAGTGCTTTAAATTTTTTGATATAGTGAAAAATATTTTAGTTTTTGCCTCTGGATATTGATAATTGAAGATGCTTTAAAAAGGCACTGAGAGGTCTGACTTGAGCAGTCGCTGATTCACCTTGAACATGAAACAAGTCTTGACAGTAAAAACAAACCGACATATCTCACCTATCAGCTCTGCGATTTAAAAGAGGGAAAGAGAGAGAGAGAGGGAAAAAGCTAATTGAAAATTTTCTGGGTATAATAGCGGAAATTAACTCCGATAAAGCAACATATAATTCTTTTTACTTTCTCGTACCTATGTATATATGTAAATATATATAGAGAGAAAGTATTGGATTCATGTCAAAATTCGATGTCGAGATTTTGATGGATCTTCACGTTTTGAGGTCCCCTGAATCCAAAAGTGGTTTTCGCGACATGGTCTGTCTGTGTGTCTGTGTGTGTGTGTCTGTGTGTCTGTGAACAAGATATCTCAAGAACGAAAAGACCTAGGAGGTTGAAATTTTATATTTAAGTTAGGCACCCCCATGGGACGTGACACGAAGCTTTTGAACAAAATCGACCAAAAAGTACTAGTACTTTACTGATGCACTTTTTCAGTTTTTTTCGATTTTCTCAAAATTTGCTCCAACGATTTTTTTTAAAATTCATATATCAACTATTTTTTAGTTGCTCTTTAAAATGTATATTCTCATTTTGTGATTGAAATCTTCTGAAGACCACTTTACTCTTGTTCTCCATAGAAAAGATAGGAGAAATGGTTGCCATGGTAACAAAATATAAACATTTTGCCATACTTATAAATTTTACATCTTGAAAATCGAATGTACCGTACTGTCGGAAACTAAATACATGTCGACACAAAAATCTGGTGTGACAAGCACAGTACACAACATTCGATTACCGAAGGTAAGAGAAAGTTGTGTGCTGTGCGCCAGTCACACCAGATTTTTTATTGATAAAAAAATACCTACAGTACTTTTAATCAAATTTAATTTTATAAAATATTATTTCTATGTTATTTTTTTGTTTGAGTTAGTTCAATCTATTAATTGTTAATTAAATGTTGTCGTTTTTGACGAAACTGTGCTAGAGAAATAAAGATAGGCTGGGGAGAGGCATTTTCCCCTCCACCGTCAGTGATGGTGAAGGGGGAAGGGGAAGAGCCTCTCTTCAACACGATTTCGTCAAAAAGGCAGTTTGTTCCTATTCTTCCGCCCAAGCAACGCAGTGCAATAGCAAAGGGAGAGAGGCATTTCCCCTCCGCCATCAGTGATGGTAAAGGGGGAAGTTCCTCTCTTCAACTTATTCTTTCTCAAACAATTTCGTCAAAAAGGTAGTTTCTTCTTAGTAAAGGGAACTATTGCCTGCTCAGAAATTAACAGGTCACCGTTTAATTTATAATCCTATATATCTATTTCCTGAGGAGGCGTTAGCAAAGGGGATAAAGCAGTTAAGCTTATAATCCTGAGTTCAAATCCACCTTATGGCAATAAATTATCCAACTCTATTTGAGATAACTCCTCCTGAGGAAGGAAAGAGGAACATACGGCAGTATTATTCCCATCAGAGTTATTCCTTAGAGTAACCACAAGGTCTCAGGTCTGACAATGCCTGAAGAGAGATTTCTACTTCCTATGTAAAACATTTTAATATTTATTTATTTTTAAATTTTCGTTAAACGGTTTAACATTCAAGATGAACGTATTTTTAATTGTTCAACTTCCACATTTGGATCAAGTGTAATTTGTCTACCGAGATAGGAGGAAACAAGTTCCAAGCTTATCATATCGGCATGGTACAAATGAATGAAAAGTATTTTGTCGAAAAAAAAAAAAAATCGGACTCGAATTAACAGCGGATTATTCCCAAAACAAGTTCGGAACCGATTGGGATGCAATTAATCGAGATTATCCGTAGGCCTCCAGAGTGGGGCAGAAGAGACAAAGCTCCAAGTTCTGGACACAATGGACCTCTCTCCAAGACCGGACAAACACGTTTTCCACAAAAATTAAAACCAGACTACAAATTCCCTCCCCACTCCAACTCCCCCCCGCCCCCCCAACTCCTATCACCAATCATAATTTCGCTTATTAAGAAATTTAATAAGAGTTATTGACTGAAAAATATGTCCAGGATAATCATCTCTAAATTAAACAAATTAAAATTTATTAAATTTTTAAAATGACGGTTTTCTTTTGTTGCTTGATAGAAAAAAAAATGAAGCTGCTATAAATGGAAAAAGGTAATTGATATTGACAAGTTTTTATGAACCAGAAAGTCCGTTTCCAGATTCGTTTGTTTATTATTAGCAAGTCGAAACCAAAGAAACACCGAATTTTTTTTTACACCTTATTTATAAGTGGTTCGACAAACATACGATTTATTTAATGTTTTTCTGGTACTGTAGATAAAAATTTTACTTTTTTATTTTTAAAGCATTTATAATCCACTTCATTTATTAAAAAGTAAAAAGAGAGCCACTCCGCCTGCTATCTGTTAAATAGGCAACCAAATTTACTCATATCTATAAATGTTTTATTCTTATGAAGTTTATAAATTCATTTTATTGTTGATAACTGAAATAATTGATTAATTGTTCCAAAGTATTAGTAGTTTAAAGTTTATTTAATTAGGAGCGTGAAAGAACGATCTTGAACGATTTTTGAGTTGGCCTTTTGGGTTGCCTATCTTCCAGCAAACAAAATATTAAGAACGCAGCTTAAATAGGGTATAACTAGTGGTGTACTGGTAACTCCCATAGGAGAAAAGAATATGGACGATGTTATGAATGAAGGAACCAAGCACCATTTTGATCGAAATTAAGACAAGACCGCCATTTTGTAGAGAAAAAGAAGATCTTTATTTAAATCAGAACATTATTACTCGATGCACTTTTTTTGAATAAAAATGGAAAAAAAAGTCATTGCCATTGGTTTTGTTTACAATTGTGCACATGAAAAGCCCCATATCTCAGATTTAGGTTAAGGGTGCTTGGTTTCTTCGTGCAAAACATCGTCCAACTGAGGATGCAGGGAAATTTCTGATATCTCTTTGATAGTTAATTTGTTTAAGATTGTTTTCTACTAGCGTTTGTACATTTATGTGTAGACAAAATTTTAAGGATTATACATTATCAATTAAAAGTTCAGGACGAAGATATTTATCCAACTTTTTGCATTGAATTAACTCGGAAGAAGATAAAATTCTCACTAAAAGAGAGTAAAAATGAAATTCCAAAAAAATGAATCGTTCTGAATCCTAAAAACCCTAAGAATTTATAATTCTTCGCATATCTTTGGTTTAGTAGTAAGGGATGAAAAAAGATCAGTTGAAAGTAGATTTATTTCGTTTTGGTTCGGATATACGAGCTCTGAAGATGGTCGGTATATCTGACCGAAAATCTGCTTGAAGTGCCTAATAAAACGAAATAAATCTAGCTGTAACTGCTCGTTTTTTCATCCCTTACTACATGATCTACTCAGCTATCCACCTCATTTTGGACTAATTTATATGGAAATAAATACTTTGAAATTATGATCAAGAATAACCTGAACAGAATACCAAACTTGTAAAAAGCAATGCTTTCAAGAATATATTTGAATAAATATACTCAAGCCGGGCAACAGTCACCATAATCGTTTCAGTTAAGCGATGCCAAGCACGTCGAAAGTTTGGGATTGGTGACCCCGAGCAATCAGAAACATACCCCGATATTGTATCTAAAAATTTATTAAATAAAATGCATACTCCTAAATGGCCTCAGTAGGCGAAAAGAGTTTAAAAAAATATACAAAACATGGCAAGATCCCCTAAAAAATTTTAAAAAATATCTTTTTTAAATGAAGTCTCTTGAAATAGTAGAAAGAGTAATTAGAATTTTTATGAGATTTCAATTTTAAGTAACAGATGAATTTTTGAGAGAGATCCAATTCGTCTAAATGATATGAAATTTTATCAAATAAATAAATATGAACAGTTAAATGGTTAGGCGTTCGCCTTCCCTGCCTATTCAGTAACAGGATGCGAAAAGATAATTCAGAGGGTGGTTATAGTGATCAAAATAAAGAAAAAAGTTCTTATAAACATCTGTCCAGATACACTTCTTTCGCCAAAAATTCGCCATTTTGTTTCTGGACTCACTGAAGAGACAGACGATTAGCTGAGGAGTTAAGCTTCTAATTCTGAGTTGAAAATAACTCGAGTTCAAATCCACCTTATGACAATAAATTATTCAACTCTAAATGAGATGCCTCCTCCTGAGGAAGGAAACTGGAACCCATCTCACTATTATTCCCATGAAAGTTACTCCTATCCACATCGTGTCTGGTCTGACACTAATGACTAGGCTCGGTTTTGGCAAAAATCTTTAAAATAGGCAGGCAACAAGCCTAAAAATTATTAAAATAGGCACTTAAAAGGCATTTAATGTAAAAATAGGCACTTAAAAAGGCACTTAAAAGGCATTATTTAAGAAATAATATAAAAAAATTAAAAATTTGATGTCTTATTTTTTGTAATTTGGTGTGACTGGTCGCATAGCACACAATTTTTTCTTAATTTCTGTAATTCTGTACTTGTTTGCCAGAATATAAACACAAATCAAATTTTTAAGTACTAATTTTTAAAATTTTACATTAAAAATATTTTTTTTTTTTGAAAAAAGTATTTTTTTTTAAATCTGGAGGGGAGGGGGTAATTACCCCCTTTACCCCCCCCCTTGAAATATTTTCTTGATAATTCAAAAAAATTTTAAATTTAGGCTATGTATAGCTCGTAAAAAATTCAAATTGGCTATTTGACCTTAAAATAGGCACTAAAAAAGGCATTAATAGATGAAATAGGCACAAACCCAGAATCGGCAAAATAGGCATTATAGGCACAACAAATGCCTCTAATTTATTCAGAATTTCATGAAAGTACACATATCATATTGGCCTAAATTTTAAATAAATTAAAAAAGGAAATAGGGAAAGGCTACTAATGACTAAAGAGAAGGACTGACTTGAGCTAATTGTTTTTTTTTTTTTTTTTTTACAATCTTAAGACTTTATATCTGTAAGTTCAGTGCAAAAATTATACTTAAGTAATACATTTTTATGGCGAAAGAAACGTTTCAGGAATATAGCACTTTTTATTTTATTTATTTTGACTAATAAAACCACTCTCTGAATTATCTCCGTATATTAGAGAAACACCCTGTATATATAATGTTTAATATAAGAAAACCTAAAATTCATATTTTCTCTCATTCAACATTCCAAATACATGAAATTCTCCAAAAAGCATAATTTTTAAATGTCAACAGATAAATTTTAAATTCAAAAAAAAAAAAAAAAAAAGATAAAACTAAGAAAAGATTGATTAGATTGTGGATAAAGGGAAAAATAAAATGTTCAAACGAACCACGGGTTGGTGGCAAGGACCCGAGAAAGGACCTTGGAGCTTATTCGAATGCAGGACAGCATCGGCACCAATACCTGTCGGGATTCCAGGATCTGTTTTGCTGGCAGATCGCCCTGGAAACTAAAAACCTCCGCCGCATATTTACCTGGAACAGAAGAAAAAAAACAACCAACTTAATATAAAGAGAATAAATAAATAAAATTTATTAAGGCAAGGCAAAGAAAGTACTTTGTTCATAAAGGACAGTTTTTTGTGTTGTTGCTGTCCAACTCCTAAATTTTAAAAAAGAATCAAAATAAAAGGTAGAATAACCTATAATTCTAACCTATTGGCACTGTGTAAGTTAAAATGCGATTCGAATACCGTGAGGATCTCATTTTTTAAGATAATAAAGATGTTGAAAATTCATATTTTCAGATATTTAGAGAAAATTGTTCTGAAATTTTATAATGGCACCGCGATAAACGGCTGTCTGCAGATTAGAAAATGTGACTTCCTCTCCTATAACTTTTCCTCATATTTTTTAATATAAGTAGCTGATCACGAAGCGAACCTTGATAGAAGCTCGCTTATCCATTATCTTCTTTGATAAGAAAAAAAGGGGAGAAATATAACAGCACACATTTCTCAGGAATCGTCTTATACCATATACTGTGTCTGTAAATATTTCGGCCGGCCATCTTCAGTGCAGGATATAGTTTTTTGGTGATCCTTCGTTTATATTATCTTTAGTGGAGGATATAGTTCTTTGGTGATCCTCCATCTATAACCTGCACTGAAGATAGCCAGGCGTTAGGCCGGCCGAAATATTTTCAAATATATGGTATAAGGCGAGGAATTTAAGCTGTTTTATTTCTTATTGGATATTTTTTTATATTTTCTTTTATTGAATTTTAAAATTTCAATGAACCTCTCTTGCATTTATATAAAAGTTATTTTCTTCGTTTTAATGTATTTTGGGACATCCCGTCCTATGGAAGGGACGTAAAGAAGGTTCAGTATCAGGTAAAGGAGAGCACGCTAAGGGAGTCCCTCCTCAAACTAGGACATTCTCCTTAGCATATAAGAGGTAGGTTAAAAGAAACCGAGTGGAACCAGAAATAAGGATTTGCATGTTTGCTAGAAAACAAACGTATGAGGAGGAGTTAGAGATAAAAAATAATGTAACTTCATGGGGTGCCGGTAGATGGCTACGGCCAGAGGCGGTTGGGTTTGAGATGCTTGCACCTCCGGTAAAGAAACGGGAATTCTGGTAGGAATTTCAAAATAATAATTAAAAAATTTTATTTTTATTAAAGACATATGGAAGTGTGAGATCCCATCAAAGTGAATTAATTATAATATAAAATATAGAGTAGGCCTACTATTTACTATATATAATAAATCTAATTGGAGAGGGCAAAAAATTTCCAAAGGGCTGTCGAGAGTCTTTACATACTCCGGGTCTGTATGTTACAATAAAACGCTTAAAATTTACATTTTAATTAATTTTATTTGTAAGTTTTGTTCATCTTCTTTCTTCGCCTTAATCCCGCGGTGCGGGGTCGGCGGATCATGGATTTATGCGACCGAGAAGGAATAGAACAGGCCGGCCCGTCGCACGGCCCGACGCCTGTTGAAAGAGACTGACATGCAAAGAACAGAAGTACTGCCAGTCCCAGCTAGGGAAGCTCGTGGTCGCCATCCACGTACCCACAAGATGTGGGCCCCTGAGCAATAATTTAATATTTGTAATTCAATAATATTTGTTTGAAAATCCAACACTCTACTTTTGGGCCACCCTATTTGTCACTTGCCCGAGCTCCATAACGATGCCATTGCCTTATAACTAGACGCATTTAATTTGCAATCCAATTGTACTTCTCTGGCTGCCATTGCCCATTAAACTCTACTTTCATTTTCCATTGTTATTATCCTCCGGGATGGTATAATGCACATTAAATAATATAAGAGCCTAGTCAAGTATTCAAGTGACAAGGTGATTATAGCAGGGGAGAGAGAGAGAGAGAGAGAGAGATGGAGAGTCAACTGACCAAGCAAGCAACTAAGTTAATTTATCTTTGTATGAGCAATAAAACTAACCAAAAATCTCACTAGGAATATATTATCAAATCGATACTATCAAACAAGTCACCTGTTTTATTCGAGGTAATAACCTCGCAATTAAAACAATTTATTTCTCTTATTTGAATACTCGATTGGGGGGAGGTGGAGGGGGGGGGTGGCTGAGTGAGTGTTTTTGCAAATGAGATCCTCTCTCTATCTCTCTTTTCTGATGAATAAGGAATATCAGTTTCGGGTATCATCAACTCGACAAGTTCTTCTTTTCTTCTTACGCTATTTGTCACCCACAACTAACGATTCGGTCCATCCAGCATCTTTCTTTAGGTGATTTATTTCAGATCTGTAGGCGGCTCCAACACACACATACACACAGACACACAGACGAACTGAATTCAGTCACCACGCCCTAAGCAACGACATTTTAAGGGAAAACGGAAATTTTTTTTGTTAGAAATTAAATTTATAGAAATTGAAAACTCTTTTTTTGTACATTTATATTCAGTAGTTGACAAAAGTGGTGGAAAAAAATATATAATAAATTTTGTAAATTAAATTTACAAATTATACACTGGGTTATATGTTACAAAATATTATATTTAATAACACTTAATTTAAAAAAAAATCCTTTGGCCTAGTCTTAACTGAAAATATTAATTTGTGAATTTTATCCCCTCCATTTATGTAGCCTATATATTTATATTACTATGAATTGTAAAAAACTACAAGGCTGATAACAAATAATTATTTGATAATTAAGGAGTTAAATTTAACTATCAACCGTAGGTTCTAGATGAAACATTTAACCTATATGCAAATTTAAAAAAGTAAATTAAATACACTAAGTTATAAGTTTAAACTATTTATTAAAAATTAATATTTTTTAGCACTTAATCAGGTCTATTTTCTAAACAAAAACGTTAACTTTTAACATCTGAAATCAGCGTTAATTCATTTTAACACCTCCAGGCTTCAAATTGCTAGTCTGTAAGCAAAAGCTTTAACGCCAAAGCGTTATCATTTAGTCAATAGTGTTAAAAATTAATGTCATGTCTAGTGGGTGTCTTTAATATTTTAACGCCGTATTTAATGCATCAAAATGGCGTCTTAACCTAAAAAGTAATGTTATGATTATGACAGCTTAGAGATAATAGCAACATGTTAACGTCGCTGTTAAAGCTTGGTTTAGAGAATAGCATTTTTTAACGGGGGTCTGTCAGACAGGCTTACTAGATTGAAAATGAAAAATCAAGTTAGTAATGCGCATGCGTGGAGTTATTGAGGGGGGTTATTGAGGAGTGTAAAAACACGAACAAGCAGAAAACATAGATATTTTCATATGGATCGTTAACACCTCATGGTGCTAAAAAGTAAAATGTAAACGTTGATGTTAAAACTTGGTTTAGAGAATAGCATGATGTTATTACTTTACTTTTTAACACCCAATTTAAGATGTTCAATTTTAAGGTCTGTTTTTAGAGAATAGAGCTGAATGTAGGCGATATTACGACACTATTATGTTATGTTCAGAAGTGATTTCACAACAATAAAGTTGTAAAGCAATTGTAAGTAGTAGCAATTTGAGGCAAGGAGGTGTTAAAATGAATTAACGATGATTTCAGATTTTAAAAGTTAACGTTTTTGTTTAGAGAATAGACCTGATTAAGTGTTAAAAATATTAATTTTTAATAAATCGTTGAAACTTAGTGTTTTTTACTTTCTTTTATATATAGAAGTATATATATAAAAATAGAGAGAGAAAATATTGGATTCAGTCAAAAATTCGATGTTGAGATTTTGATGGATATACACGTTTTGAGGTCCCCTGAGTGAGACTGAAAGAGCTAGGAGGTTGAAATTTTATATTTAAGTTAGGCACCCCTCTGGAGGGGCTCCCAAAGAGTACCACCACGCATGAGCATTTGATGATTTTTATTAAAATAAAACTGTGGCATGTTTGGTAATTAATTGAAAAATCAATTTGGTCATCTGGGTTGCCTATCTTCCAGTAAACAGAAACATTTATAGACAAATTTAAATGAAACGAGTTTCGAATGAAATTAATTCCCTACTTGAGTCTATAGTTTATTCTATGATAGAATTTAAATTTAAAATGTGCATATTTTATTGACGATAATCCTTCTAAATTTTTTTAATATGGTCGTGAATTTATTAATTTTCCTTTTTTTTTTTTGTATAGGCCTATATATCCAGTTTTCTGAGAGGTATTATAATTTGATATAGTTGTCCCTCACTCACAACTTTCCACACACAATGATGATTACAAACCGACATTATACATTTAATATTCCTATTAAGGACGGTGTGTCGGAGTGAGTGACGCGCCTGGCGGATGGGATCAAGACGTCCGTCGGTCCCGTCTGGTCCTGTCAATGTCCGATGTGGTCCCGACTCTCTCTCTCTCTCTCTCGTTGACCGGTTCTGTTCTCTCCATTCATGATGCCACTCGTCTGACATTGCACTCGATTCCTCCCCAATTCACTTTCATTTCCCATTCAATAAATAAATAAGTTTTTAATTATCCTTTTAAGCCAATATTTAAAATGTTTCAGAGTGTTGGAAAACAATTTTTGGGGAACGGAAAAGTATAACAGGAATAATTGGTACGCCTGCCTCAGGTAAATTTACAGAAATCTCGATTAACAATTTTTTTGACTCGATCTTTTAATAAAAATTTTTTATAACTTTATGAGTAGTTTTTTTTACTATCAAATGCTGAAATAGTAATGTATTTATTATATTTTAAATTAGTTGAAATTTAGGATCCGCACAGGGATGCTCCGATCCAGGTTTATCGGATCTGGATGGAAATCCTTTTTTTGGGGGAGGATCTTGGATCTGGATTTTTTTTTGCTCTCTGGATCCAGGACTGGATTGTTAATCCTTTTCGAAATTTTTCTTTTCCTGGAATTTCGTGATCCTTTTCAAAGGATTGCCAACCGTTTAAAGTTTTTAAAAAATTAATAATAAATTCTTTTGATTCATTCAAGTCCGGATCGGATTTTCGGATAGCGGATCTGGATTTGTGGATCCTTTTTTTCTAAATCGGATCAGATTAGAGAATCGGATCGCTTGAGTTTGCTGGAACGCCGGATCGGATAGCTAATCCTTTTGCAGCAGCCGGATCGGATCGACCGAACTGGCAGAATCTGCGGATCGGATCGCTAATCTTTTTTAAAGTATTTTGCCCATCCTTGGTTCTGAAGAAGGGTGATGTTTATTTCTTAAAACGTTGACAGTGTAATAAATGAAAAATTTTGGATCAAAAACAAATATTTATTTTATCTTCTTTTTCCAAAGTTGTTTTATTTCCTTGAGAAAAATTTTTGATCTGGCTGGCTCTTGAAAATTAAGAAACTATCATTTAAAGAAAATAAATTAGTTATGAATAATAAAATTTAGATTGTTTGATTAAGCTGAAGTTGTTTATAGAATTTTTTTTTTTTTTAAACACACTTATTTTTCAATCACACTCACACTCACGCACACATTCACACAGTTTTTTCGGCAACTTAGGCTATTTAAAACATTAGACGATAACCGCTATTTTATAATATCTATTGGGGGTCCAGGCATTTCTATTTAAGCCATTTGGTACCCAAATGGCTTAAATAAAATCATCGGACTGCCTGGGATCCGAACCTGGGACGTTCGGTATAGAAGGTAGGCACGCTACCAACTAGACCAAGTCCGTAGGCCATTATGGAATTTGAAAAAAAAGTAGAGCCTTTTTTCTAAAATATTTTAATTATTGAAAGAAATGTATTTAAATTGTACTTAATAACTGTATTTTTCTGATGAATCAGGGGCCTGCTGAATACAGAATCAATTGTAAACGTTATTAAATTATTTGTAGAATGTTATTAAATCACTAGAAATGCTATCTTAAGAATTTGAAAAATAATAGAAAAATTCTCTTAAAAAAACAAAAAAACAATTTCATGATCTATTTTCAAATTTTAATTCAGAAAAAAAATCTTTTTTTAAAGATCCCATCTGTTCTTTTCGGTGGTTGATGACAGACGACATTTTTTTTTTTTAATATTAAATTCCAACTCTCATTTATCAATAAAATTGAATCCATAAATAGTCTTTCGTTTTAATGACAATTCCAATTTGTAATTGATATGTTAGAAAAAAGAACGAGCTGTTAGTAACAGATAAAAAAAAAAATAAAAAAATAAACGCATCTTGTAGTGACATCATCGCACATGTATTCCACAATTTACATAATGAATCACACCGACGGATAATTGAATGCAGCGTCGAAATTATTTTTTATTCTTCACAAAAAAGAAATAAATAAATAAACAAATAAATATTATATATCCTATTATGTGTTAATAGGAAATTTGAATATCTTATCTATTGAATAGGGAAATAGAAATTAATAAATTCAATAAAGCTGTAATTTAATTAAACGTAGGATGAAACATGTGGGCCCCAAAAGAGGAGGAAAGTCCTTTGTCAAAAAAAAAAAAAAAACTTAGAATTAATAAATAAATTAAACTTATTGTTATTAGTTAATTTTTTTTTATTATCGTCAATATATGGTAATTTAAGGATTTAGAATAAGTATAATAAAAAATAATATTCTACGCCCTATTTGATTGATTGAAATTAATTTTTTCGATTGTAAAAAATAAAATAAAAATTTTTAAGTAATTTTATACGATTTGGACAAAGAAAATAACTACTAGAATGATGGGGTTAGGGGCGTTGCCCTTTGGGCTTAGTCCCTAAAAAATTTAATTAAAAAATAATATATATATATATATTTTTCTCATAGGGAATGTTTTTTTAACGCCACAATCCATTACATTAATTTAATTTTTCGAGATTTTGATGGATATACACGTTTAGAGATCCCCTGAATCAAAAAAAAAAGAAAAAAAAATGGTTTTCGCGACATGTTCTGTCTGTGTGTGTGTTTATTTGTCTGTGTTCAATTTAAAGCTTGAAGGAATTGAGCTATAGGGTGAAATTTTATATTTAAGTTATACACCCCCGAGCCTGAAAATGAGCTTTTAATCAAAATCGGCCAAAAAGTACTAGTACTTTTACTGTGCACTTTTCAGTTTTTTGATTTTTATTCGCTCTAACGATATTAATTAAAATTCAAAAATAAATTATTATTTTTTAGATGCTCTTTAAAATGTATATTCTCATTTTGCCATTGAAATCTTCTGAAGACCACTTTCCTCCTTGTACTTCATAGAAAAGATAAGGGAGAATACAAGTATTGCCATGGTAGCTTGCAAAATTTGAAGATTTTTGACCCCCCATGTAACGCGGCGTAACATTTTACTAATAGGCCCCCTACCTTCTTACCAGACGTCAGGTACCGGCTCAGAGTGGCCATGTTTTATCTAAAAGTCACCATTATGAGGCGCAAAGTATCGGAGAGTGGCTGAAATACGAGTTACGTGACCCCATAGTTAACTACCCCCTTCCCCTTGCAACGGTTATGGTAACGTTTTACGAGACCCCCTCCCCCAAAAAGAATTGCGTTACGTAAGACTTGTATGCATGGGTCTGAACTAGAAGATTTGTGAGTGGGGCAAGAACTAATTTGCCGCCCCTCATAAAATTTTCTATATAAAATTCTCATATCATTTTACCTTTTTTAGTAAAATCTTTCTTTATTACCGCCCCCTGATATCTGCCGTCCGGGGCACACGCACCCACTGCCCTCCCCCTAGATCCGGCCCTGCTTGTTCGCTCCCTAACGAGAAATAGTTGCCATGGTAAAAAAATATAAATATTTTCCCATATTTATAAATTTTACTCGAATTTACTGTCGGAAACTAAATATATGTCGACACAAAAAAAATCTGGTGTGACAAGCACAGAACACAACTTTCGATTACCAAGAGAAAATTATGTGCTGTGAGACCAGTCACACCAGATTTTGTATCATAAGTTTAATAAATTTTTAATTTACTCAATACCTCAAATTAATAATCGTTTCTAAATGAAAGTAGTAAACAAAAAAAAAAAATGACATAGCGACTATAATTTATAAATATAATTTTGGCATAATTAATTTTAAATACTTCAAAAATTATGGACAATAAATAATTAGTTGACTAACGTTATGAATATATTATTTCCTTATTAATAATAACTCTTATTATGTCTATCAATAATTCTTCTAATAATAATGTTAGCCAGTTTGTCAGTCACTTCCTAATAAAATCCTAAAAATTAATTAATATAATTATTATTTGAGTTATGAAGTCTAATCTGGACCTGTACAATTATTTACTCGTTATAAATTGAATTGGCTACCGGCGACCTCTCAAGCTTGTTGTTCAAGGACAAATTGTCGATTTTCAATCTTGGATTGAATATTTGTAGGCTAATTAGCACATAAATAATCTATCGGAATGGTAGATATTAAAAATATCAGAGCAGCAAAAAGTCGGATTGGGCAAAGAGACTATCTAAATTATTTAAATATTTTTCAAGATCTATTTTAGTATTCAATATACCTCGATTTGGACTTTAACTGAGTCAGAGATATAATATATTTAACAAGACTGAGTATGTTTAAGTTGGAGCGAAGCGCCCCATGACCTCGGGAATCGAACCCAGGATCTCTAGCATTTCCCGGACATCGGTGAGACATGTGCTATCTATTGCACCAACCCTCTACCTACATCAACAATCCTGGAGATCATGGGTTCGATTCCACTTAGATCATTTAATTTCAAAATAAATTCCATCTCGTATTTTTTTTTTTTTTAATAAATAAATAAATGAACTTGATTTGTTTAGGATTAAATTTAGTTAAATATTAGAATAGATTTATTTATTTAAATTACTAAGTTCTGGAATGACGACTATTTATTTTTCCAGAACTTCTTGATTGTTCAATGAAGTCTTCTCCAATGAACCTCTTCAGTCTAGTAATACTCACAGTTTTGTTAAAATTTTATTTAAACTATTTTCAATGAAGATTAAAATCTTGGCACTGCCCCTCTAAGAACAACATTATTATAAAAACATCCGAAATTCCTAAAAAAAATAAGAGAAGACAAAAATTTTGTTTTTTTGCCCTAGTGGCACAAAATTTGGAGATCCTTTTTGTAGTTAATAAAAAATGATCTTAAATGTTGGAATAATGGAATTCATCTTTGAAATAAAAAGGACCAAATATAATGATTGGCCAAAAAACGTTACTAAATGGCGTTGATGAAGTTACTGGTAAAATAAAATATCGTTTATGTAACAGGAGAAGAAAATAGCCTGCTGCTAGTTGTATTTCATTTTATCGATTTCCCATCATGTTGAAGTTTCGATCCCAGTAGGGATCATCCTCAGAATTATTGTGAACACAAAAAATTAATAACGGGAAAACATTAGGCCTAGTAATTATTAATTTCTTCATCTCTTGTTGTGTGCCCAATAGTTCTGAGGATAATCCCAACCGGGATCGAAACGTCAACATAATGGCAAATCAATCAAATGAAATACAACTAGTTGTAGGCTTTTTTCTTCTCCTGGTCCTTATCCTGAATGAACTTCCAGCTATAGTATCTAAAATATCGTTTCCCCTTATGATGGTCTTCTGTATAACCTTCCTTATAACTGGTCTCCTGTAGATATCTAACTTTTCGGAGAACAATTACTAGACAGAAGAAATTCATTGGAGGAGACTTCATTGAACAGACAAGAAGTCTGCAAAATTAAATAGTCGCCATTCCAGAACAGAGTAATTTAAATAAATAAATCTATTCTAATATTTAACAAGTTTTTAACTGAATTTAATCCTAAACAAGTCAAGTTCATTTATTTATTTATTAAAAACAAAAAAAAAAATTGCGAGATGGAATTTATTTTGAAATTAAATGATCAAGTGGAATGCAATGTTAATAGGATAGATGGATAGACAGGTCTCGCGAATCCCGACTCCTTAGCTGCGAAATTCAAAGCAAAGCAAAGATGGACTCTCTCCTTCTCGGCGTGCGAAAGGGAATGGCTGCCAGAAGTTGTTTCTTGAGAATTGCCAAGTTTAATCGGCTCCAGAGAAAGAGATGGAAAGAAAGAGAAGGAGAGAGACGAGCGTCAATGGTTTCCAATCAGGTAGTAACCAGGGTCTGCAAGTATGTCTGAGAGAAAGGCGTAGAAGGAAGGCCAAGACCACAAGAGCCAAGACCAAGACCAAAAGCAAAGGTTAAAAAAGAATCAAAGAAGAAAGAAGAAGTTGCTGCCACCGGTAATTGCACGAGTTTATTAATTACGGCCACGATAAATTCTTGTTTTACATGCATTAAAAGAATTCAAAGGGAATAGAGTCACCAACCAACCACCCAGTCAAATGAAAACATTGCCGATTCGTCATGAGAAGGAGAAAAAAAAAGGGAGGTAATTAATGAACCTGCAAGTAGCCGGGTGGATGAGACATAAACATGTAATATCTTTCAAAGAAAAAAAGCAGTAGTTAATTTACCTTTGTATCTTAATATCTTATATGTTCTCAAGAAGTGATTTGATTTGTTTTTTAGACATAAAATAAGAGAGAGGGATGACATGGGGTATATCAATAAATTCAGTTCTTTTTTTAAGGTATAGTCGGTGTCGCTATTAAACACCAGGAAAGAGACTTTAGCCTTGTGGTTAGGCAACCAAGTTGTCGGAAGTGTTTTATCAATCCCTTTCAATTCTATTTAAAAATAATTATTTATTTGGTTGTCTAAGCATAAGAATAAAGACCCTTCTGGCGACTAATAGTGCACAGACTATATATTCTACAATCAAGAGGATTGATAAAAAAAAAATTGGCTTATTGAGAGAAGATGATCCAGCCTCAACTCGGATAACTCGTGGTCGCTAACCACATTCGTGTTCTCCAGTGTCATTTTTCTAATTTATTTTTTCCTCAAAATGTATGTTTCTCTATTGTTTACAAAATTTTATTCCAATTTTCTCTAACCCCTCCCATTGTTGACAAATTTCTGGAAGCCAAGAAGCGCGAGTTCGGATCCCAGGCAGTCCGATGAATTTATTTAAATCATTTGGATACCAAATAGTATAAATAAATATACCTGGTCTCCAACATATTTCATAATTAATATACCATCAAGAGAAAAGATATTGGACAACCCCCTCACGTCTACCTGAATTTAGAGCCTTTTTAAGTATGTATACAGGGCCGTAACTAGGCAGATGCAACAGGTGCACGGTGCATCTGCCTAGTTACGGCCCGTATACATACCTCAAAAGGCTCTAAATTTAGGTAGACGTGGACGGGGTTGTCCAATATCTTTTCTCTTGATGGTACAAGTATCGTTTAAAGTCCCATTTGCACCAAAACATCTTAGATCTTAAGCTCGCCTTGGGCCTTCGATAACCTAAAAAGCGAAATGTGGCATTTTTAAGACCCGATTTCCTGATTTCAAAGATCTTAAGATCTAAGAGTTGGTGCAAACGGACATAAATGTCCAAAGATGCCAAAAAGACTTTAAAAAATAAAGAAAAGTTTTTTATATAATGTAGGGAACTTTGCAGCCAGATATATATAAATAAAAACAATTGTATTTTCTTTCGTACTTTTTTCTAATAAATAAATATTTTCTACTTTCATGAGATTAATAACAAGAAAAAAAAATTGTTTTTAAACAAATTAATTTTTTTTTTTTTTTTTTTTTTTTTTTGAATAGCTAATTGATTTTGAAAGAGATAAATAAAGTAGCAGATTACATGCTTACTATATTTGAGGTAATTAAATAGTGGATATGAAATATACGTAGGAGTAGATAGTGCAATTTATATTGGATTATGATAATTCAAATAATATTAATTTCTTTTTTTTTATTAGCTATTTGTATGTTTAAATTTATCATCAAAAGAACATACAGATGGGGAGAATGAACTAATAATTCATTCTTGGCAAAAAGGACATGTCACATGTTTACATTGTGATATTTAATTATATGATCTGCATGCAATAAGTCTAAAACTGAAAAGGAAAAATGTAATTTATATTGGATTATGATTATTCAATTCTAGTTCGAATGATACAATTTTGCAGCGGAAAGGTTTAATGACCTCTTAAATATTTAAGAACTACAATAAAAATTACGCGACTAATAATTTAGGAACTAAAAATATATTTTAAAATATAACAGCTTGTTTCTGATTGTCTAAAGCAGATACGATCTTAACCCCATCTCTTAGCAAAAACATGCGAACAGTTTTGTCTCTTATTCCCATGGTTTTACCGATGGGGAAGATGGCGTTATGTGTCTTAAAAAAGTAAGCAAAAAAAAAAAAACACCTATTACGAAAATTTGCCAAGAGATGTCAGAATGGTAGCTAATAATCTAATGCATTTGGTTGAACTTAATTGATCTTTTAAAAATGAATACTTTATAAACATTATATATTATGGATCATTTATAAAAGCATAAAAATTATAAATATAGTCTAATAGGAGATCTGATAATACCGGCTATTAGACTAGCCTGCCATCTTTTGCAAGAATACTGAACTATTTGACAGTTAATTTTTACTTTCTCTTACCTCTATATATGTTAATATATAAAGAGAGAAAGTATTGGATTCATGTCAAAAATTCGATGTCGAGATTTTGACGGATATACACGTTTTGATGTCAGTGGTTTTCGCGACATGGTCTGTCTGTCTTTTTTTTTTTTGGAATGGGTGCATAAGGTCCGAAGACCTATAATGACCAATAGTCACATGCAGCCAGGAAGAAAATAAAAACAAAAGGAGAATCATAATGGGGAAACTCAACTGCGGGAACTGAGAAGATGCCTGTTGAGGTTAGACTTGAAAGTCTGAAGATTGTAGGTTTTGGGGAAGATAGACGCAGGGAGCTTGTTCCAATCACGGGAGGTCATGGGGACAAAGGAAGAGTGAAATTGATTTGTTCTGTTAGTCGGGATCTGAACAGCATAGGGATGCTGGGAAGATGCCTCTCTTGTGTTCCGTGAATATGTTGCATTGGGTGTCTGTGTGTATGTGTCTGTCTGTGTTCAATTTAACGGATGAAGGAATTGAGCTAGGAGGTTGAAATTTTATATTTAAGTTAAGCACCCCTCTAGGGCGTGAAAATAAGCTTTTAATCAAAATCGACCGAAGAGTACTAGTAGTTTATTGATGTATTTTTTAGTTTTTTTTTCGATTTTCTACAAATTCGCTCAAACGATTTTGATTAAAATTAAAAAATCAATTATTATTTAGATGCTGTATCATTTTGCCATTGAAATATTCTGAAGACCCCGTGGTTGCCTACTTATAGGCGTTTCACTATTCAGGAAATATTTGTGCTTAAGAAAATTCTTTCAAAAATAAATCAGTGATGATATTATTGTTTATCTGAGGATTATAATAAAAAAAATTTGTTATTGTTTGGATATTTCATGAATGAAAAAGTATCGTTATTATTCTTTATAATGACGATTTTTTTTTCTAATACAATTTAACATAAGCTTTGTTGTGTTTTTAATCCCGAGCCGTGATAAATTGAAGTGGATGTTGTCTTTCTTCTCCATGGAATAGAGAGAGAGAGGTTAATCGGATTCCGTAGGGCCTGTGGTCGGCCCATGCAGTGGCTTATCTCTTCAGCTGCCGCTCCGGGAATTGACTTCCGATATTCAAAAGGCTAACTTTGTGACAGATGTGAAATCAGAGTTTTTCATACACCGGTCATTAGCATTTATTTCTTACTCACTTCTTAGATTTTCGTATTTATTTTCCGCTTTTATATTATTAGCATAAAATAGAGAAAATTCTATTCAATATACTGTGAATAGATTAAATTAAAAACAAGTTTCAGTCAGGACAAATGACAAACTATGTGAAATTGTTTTCTTTTTTTTTTTTTTTTTTTTGTGAAATAATTTATTTTTCTTAAAAATTCTATCAAAAATTAAACACTTTATGTATCACTAAAAAAAAGTTGTTGCTCCTGTTTTCTTTTAGAGCAGGGGATCAGAGAAAAAATAAAAAATATGCAATAATCAAAAACACTTGGATTTTTATTGTTTTTGTGTTTTATTGTTATTTTTGTAAGATTTTTTTGTATGTATATTTTTTTTTGTATGTATACGTCTAGTGTTGAATCGGGGAATCTACAGCCGGCAAATAAAAATAAAATAAAAAAAAAGAAGATTTTTGGAGTGTCGTTAATTTGTTTTCTGCTTTGCGAACGTCAAAAATATGAATTAATTTCATTTCATTCTCATTATATACCGGTAACATAGATAATAAAAAAATAATTATTAAAAAAAAATTCAGGTTTATCCGCATGGCTCTATTAATCATCAGACAAACCTAGTGAAACATACGTAAAATTTCAAAAATCGTTGGAGCGAATTTTGAAAAAATCGAAAAAAAAAAAACTGAAAAAGTGCATCATTAAAGTACTAGTACTCGTTGGCCGATTTTCTTCAAAAGCTTTGTGTCACGCCCCAAAGGGGTACCTCACTCAAATATAAACATTTCAATCTCCTAGTTCTTTTCGTTCTTGAGATATTTTGTTCACAGACAGAGCCTTTTACGAAAACGTATATCCATCAAAATCTCGACATCGAATTTTCGACATGAATCCAATACTTTCTCTCTATATATTAATTATAGATAGGTAAGAGAAAGTAAAAATGAAATGGGAAAAACGTATGTATGTATGTATATGTTTTATAGAAATCCAGCATTTTCAATGAATCCATTTGAAATTAAGTACACATATAGTACATGGACCAGGGAGTAACTTGGTAATAATCTGAATCTCTTAATTATTTTGGAAAATTAATTATAATCAAATTTCTTTAATATGGGAACACAAAATCGACAAGTTGGCTTGGAAATTAGAGAATCAGTTAGTAGCTCTGAGAGCCAGCTTTCCAGGTATACGACTAAGGCTGTGGGAGGAGCAACGCAACCAGTTGAAAAAAGAATGAGGTCGTATTGCAATTTGCAACTAACCTAAACATATTCAGCAATCTCTCGCTGTAAGAATTGGTTATTATATTCAAGAAAGAAGAAATGTACGATTTAATAAATCAGATAATTAAAAATAATTTTTTTTAACACTAGAAATATCCTAAATTGTCAACAAACTTGCCCGCGCAAGGCGGGCTTTGCGACTAGTTATTTATAAAATTAAAATACGAAAAATATTGAATAAAATGGACATTAAAGCCAAAGGGTTTACAAATCCAAGGGACCCAACATCCACTTTTTTTGTCATTTCAATCTTCGTAATCTTTAGCTGACTAATTGCGTCTGAATATTCACAAAATAAATTTTTAAGCTTCGGTTTAATGCTTTAACAAGATAAAACATGATTATTTTTTATATTTAAAATTTTATATTATAGAAAAAAATTCATTGCGAATTCGATTAAGAGAGATTAAGTATATAGGAAATAATTAAAAAAAAACTCATAGATCATTTTAATCCGCTAATAAATAAATATCTTCTTATTTACATACATAGGGTGTTTTTTTTTTATTTAAAAGAAAAAAAAAATCCTTTTAAAATATTTTGATAGAAAATAAATTTAATACCAAATTATGAGTTTAAAAATACATTAATAAACAAATCTTGTTAATTAAATTAAATAAGGATATGAAATAAAAATGAAATCATCAGATAATGGCTTTAAGAGGATTTTGTCTGAGAGATTCTTTTTTTTTTTTTTTTAAAGCTTAGAGTGAGAAAAATTCATTAAATTAATATCAATATAACTGATTTTTGATGTTTTTATATTTTTTTTAAATAAAATTATAATCAAACGATTTAATAGAGCGCAACGCGGTGAGATTTTTTTTTTTTTTTGGTTCAAGGTTAGGATTGTTTTTTTTTCACGCTAGACAATTTGATTTGAATATTAATAAATAAATAATAATAATAAAAAAAAAGATTTTATAATTTGTTTTAAAATATCTGCTGTGACTGACCGCACAATATACAATTTTCTCTTCGGTAATAGAAAGTACTGCCTTACCAAAATTTTTGTGATAAACTTAAAAAAAAAAATTTAAATAAGGCAAATAAATTAATTTTGTTTTTGGTTTAACTGAGGTTTATTTGTAAAAATTAGACAACGTTTCGGCCACTCATTTTGTGGCCTGCTTCAGATACAATTATAAACCTTTGTAATCTTAACTGAAAACAAAGGTTTGTAATTGTACAGTGAGGGACAATATTAAGTCCCACCAATGCGTTTTTTACTTGTGATTATTTCATTAATTTAAAAAAAAATATTATATATTTTTTAATGGAAACTTTCATGGTTCAAACCTAGAAAATTTCCAAAAAAGATTTTCATTTTCTTCTATAAAAACCATGAAATAATCACAAGTAGAAAACGCATGAGTGGGACTTAATATTGTCCCTCACTGTACAGTGGGCGCCACAAGTGCCTGATCTGCTCGAGAGTGGAGCCTTGAGCTTAGACAACCAAATCAATATTATGAAAATAAATAAATCATCTTTTTTTAATGCAAATGAAGGGGAAGAGCTTCTTTTAAGATAAGACTTCATAATGCTAAGCATTTTGGTTGCCTAAGCTCAAAACCCCACTTTCGAGCACTTGTGGCGCCCACTGTACCTGAAGTAGGCCACAGAAAGAATGGCCGAAACGTTGTCTAAGTTTTTTTAAAATAATCCTCAGCTAAATCGAAAACAAAATTTTCTTTTAATGATAATGATAATAACTGTGAAAGCCCAAACTCCAAAAAAAGAATAAAGTAAAATTTAAAAGAAATCTGGCCCCTTGGAGGGTGATGGGAATTTAAATGCTTCGAAGTTTAAAACCCTTCTAAAAACAGACATAAAAAAAGTAATAAGCACGCATCAAGATAAAAGAGAAAGCCCTGTCCTGATCTATGAGTTTATTTGCCACTATTTGAAAGAGAATCAAAAAAATGTTGAAAGGGGTTTTTAAAAGTGTAACTTCAAAAGATGAAGTGTAACTATGAATTTCTTTCATAAATAAAATTATTATATTTTACTGATTAAGATATTGGGATAATTTTTATTTCAATATAACTTGAAAATAGAAATTTATTTTATATTAAAAAAATTTTTATGGTCCTTCTTTTGTGAAAAAGGTCCTTATTATCCTTTTTTGACAAGTGTCTCAGTTAGGATGTCTATGGCGTTAAGAAATTTATGACCATGCCAGTGTATATAATATATTCACGAATTGGTATAGTAGGCGCCACAAGTGCCTGATATGCTCGAGCGTGGAGCCTTGAGCTTAGGCAACCAAAATTTTGCCGACGGAAGTGTTGGTTTAAAAGTAGCTTTTCCCATTCAATAAAATGCAATAAAAAAAATTTGCTTTTTTTTATTTTAAAAATATTTAAGAATGATATGAAAATTCAGGCAGCTAAAAAAAAATAAAAAATATTGGTTTGGTTGACTAAGCTCAAAGCAACACACACGAGCATCAGGCACTTGTAGCGCTGACTGTACGTCAGAACCCTTCAAGTTAAATTTATGTATGTGACGTATTCTGTTAATTAGTCTGCTTTTAGGTTTTAACTCTCGTCCATTTCCTTACATGTGTACCGAGTATTGGAATTCAGTAAGAGAATGGCGTGGCGTGTTTTCCCTTTTTCGATAAAAAGTCGAGTAAGGATCGAGTCTCCCTTGTCAATTGTTTCCAGACAATAATTTTGAACAACAACCAAAATGATCAAACGACCGCCTGGCCATTGATTAAAAATTAAAACATCATCCTGCCTTTGTTGTTACGAGTTAATAATTCAAAAGGAGATAAATACAAAAGGGAAAAAAAATCACCCAAATCTATTAATTAAATATGAAAATTCAGAATTTTTAAGAAAGAAAAAAAAAAACTGGTTTGGCTAATGAGATGTTTTCTAAGTAGATCATCTACATGTCCTTGGATTTTTTCACTATTTCAATTACAGGTTGTTAATCATATTAATTTTAGTCACTTTATCGGTCACGCAAACCGATTATTGAAATCTTATAGAGAATATTTCTCTTAGTAGAAAAGGAAAAAATTTGAAATTTTTCTATCTTCCAACTTGCAATTAGGAACTTCCCTTATATTAGAAATAAAAACTTTTTTACTTTCTCTTACTTATATGTATATGTTAATATACATATATAGAGAAAGTATTAGATTCATGTCAAAAATTCGATGTCGAGATTTTGATGGATATACACGTTTTGAGGTCCCCTGAATTCAAAAAAGTAGCTTTTCGCGACATTATGTTCAGTGCCTGTGCCTGGGTTCAATTTAAAGCATGAAGGAATTGAGCTAGGAGGTTGAAATTTTATATTTAAGTTAAGCACCCCACTAGAGCGTGAAAATAAGCTTTTGAACAAAATAAGTCAAAAAGTACTAGTACTTTACTGATGTACTTTTTAGTTTTTTTCGATTTTTTCAAAATTCGCGCCAACGATTTTGATTAAAATTCAAAAATCAATTATTTTTTAGATGCTCTTTCAAATGTATATTCTCATTTTGCCATTGAAATCTTCTGAAGACCACTTTACTCTTGTACTTCATAGAAAGATAAGGGAAATGGTTGGCATGGTAACAAAATATAAATATTTTCCGCTACTTATAAATTTGACATCTTGAAATTCAAATGTACCGTAGTGTTGGAAACTAAATACATGTCAACACAAAAAATCTGGTGTGACAAGCATAGAACACAACTTTCTCTTACCCTTCAGCAAGAGAAAGTTGAGTGCTGTGCGACAGTCACATAAGATTTTTCCATAAATAGTGGTTTATTTTAGTAAATAATAATAATGATTCTTCGTCTGGCCTATAATACAACGTTTTGACTACTAATTCTGCCGCTGTCATCAGGTAGATGCCTTCATTGGACAACAATGAACACTAACTACTGAGATTAATGTTCATTATTGTCTTGTTCAAGTGAACTAGTGAGTTATTGTTTAAGCGAATGCATCTACCTGATGACGACGGCAGAATTAGTAGGCGAAACGTTGTATTTTATTGTATTTAATATTCACCGTTTTGAATTCCGAGCGCGGGGAATATTTTGATGATTCTATGGATTGTCAGCCATATATCTGATTTCACTTGCATAGTCAGAATTCTTTTATGAAGCCCAAATAATTTTTCTTCTTTTTGTTTTTATCTTATTAAAATTTTTTAAAAGGAATTCGTTCGGGACTGTGGGCTGACGAATTGTTTTGAATACTATGTATATATTGCGAGGAGAATGAGAATTTATCTAAACACCTAGTTGCCGGTGAAGTGAAGTGCCTGAATCTAGAATCACAAACTAAATCACTTCCCTTCAGAATAGTACACACAAATATCACTAATTTCGTCCTGCTTTTTTCGAAATCAATTTTCTGTCGAATCCTTAAATTGTTAGTCTTTAAGAGTTGTTATTGGAGAGAAGATGTCACTTTATTTCGCAAACAATTTTTGCTTTGTCATTTCGTTGCTTTTTTTTGGAGAATCCATTTAGTTCTCTTTTTATTGCCAAAATTCCGTACCATTTTTCTTCTTGGATATTCAGTTCGGTCACATGCATTGTCATTGTATACTCGATTTAAATATTTGTACATCAGTGGATTTTGTGTGAAAAGTTCATTTTCAAGGATAGATTTGTAGAACCAAATAAATATAATTTAATAACTAACTAATAAATAAATATTCCTAAACAAACAAAAAAATGTTTCATTCCAGCTTGTTTAGCTCTTTTTTCAAAAACACAATGTATTTAAAATACCATTTAGGTCCCACAGTGAGGAATTCCTTAAACGGTTAGAAGAAGATCAAGATCTGAACGTAAAAAAAATGCCCAGCAGCATTTGCATCCGGGCCTAATGTAGTCGAGACAAATATGTCAGAGAGCGAGAACATGAGCATCCATCTTCATATGGGCAATATCTGATAACGGACCAAGGGACCACATTTATTTGACAAGAGTCAACGACTCCAAACTTGAAAAAAAAAATGAAGACGAGATTATCTTTATCAGCTGATATTTTGTAAACATTTAGCTTGCTAACTAAAAGTCCGATTTTAATAACAACTAGAAATGTGTTGTGGACATTAATATGTAAAAGTCCTTTGTTCGTTTTCAATATGTCGGCGGCCAGATGGACAATAGAGCGAGCGCATGTGCGCGTGAGCGAGCGTTTAATGTGTTTTCGGATGAATATGTAAGGAGCGAGCAATGATCTTAGTCCAATGATGATGCTTAGCATAATGCATTAATCTTTGTCAAACGTTGACAAAAAGCCGGCTGATAATCAATCGCAGCACTGGACCAATTAGGCTCCTCCAACTCCGGGCGTAATGCCTTTAACACCTTTCACAAAACGCTCCCCGGGCCATCATTTACCCACAAAATCAGATCATTATAAAGGAAAAAAGGGACAGACACAGATCGATGATTGCTCAGAATTTAAACTGACATTCTCGTCAATTTTTATTATTTATATTAATGGGATCAAAAATAACAGAGACACCCATTGAGAGTTGACAAATAGTTGAGATTAAAAGCTTTAAAACAGGGTTTGAAATTAATATTAAAAGAATAATATAATAAATGGAAAAAGAAAGATCTTTCAATTTTAAGATTCTGTGCAGTGGGGTAACTTTTTTTAGGCCCATAAGCATATTCTAACTACGGGGCTATGTGTTTAGCGTAACTATAATAGGCCTATATATTTCTAAAAGATATCTATAAAGAAAAAAAAAAGTTCTTTATATAAGTCTATAGGCCCTATATATATATATATATATATTTTTTTTTCTTTTAAAGGCTCACACTTTTCCTCACTCACACTCACACACACATTCACACAGTTTTTTCGGCAACTCAGGCCAGATAAGATTTTTGACGATAACCGTTATTTGAATAACGACCAGGTATTTGGGGTCCAGGCATTCTTATTTAATTTATTTGGTATCCAAATGACTTAAATAAAATCATCGGACTATCTGGGGTTCAAACCTGCGACCCTTGGAATATAAAAAAAAATAGTAAGTAGTAGTTTTTGTCGGAATCATAAATAAATAAATACTGTATTTAAAGAAGATTCGGAGATTGAAAATGGACATCATTTGGCAGATATTTCGAGTGGAATAACGCCTGGTCTTCTTAAGTACAAAAATATAATTTGATTGCATACATAATAAATACTAGCTCTTAAAAATAATTTTTATCCGAGCTGTCCGTTAAATCGTATTTTTGTAACGAAGCACCAGACGTTATGCTGGTTGAAATATCTGCAAATAAAATGTTAAATTTCAGAATCTTATTTTTAAAATATAATCCGGTAATCTTTTTCAAAAAATAAAAAAAAAAATATTTTAAAAAAGTTTTGAAGAGAGAAGCAAATAGAAAATAAGTTTTTAAATAGCATATTTTAGCATTTTATTTTAATACCGATTTAAAAAAAAATCAGATTGAATAGAGAGGGTAATGAAATTAAATCCAGGTATTTTATTTCGTTTCTTTGAAACATTCAAGGTACTACTTTTTGTGCCACACCCAGCTACATTACAACTATATAGCGACAATCCGTGAAGAATTTTTAAAAAATTTAAAGTTAGACTTTCTTCTTTTTTCAAAGTCATAGTATAATATTTATACTAATCAGTGAAGAAATTTATATTAACAAGAAATTTATAGTAGGTTTTTATATTGTTGTCACGGTCAAGACCAATAATGGTGGAAAAAATAAATATTTATGAGAGAAAAGAGAATTTGAATGACTGTTTATCAAAATTCATGTGTATGGAATAACGGTACTTTGCTTCTCCAAATTTTATTTGCTTCATATTGAAAATTTAATTATAAGAATATCTCAATATTTTTAGTACAGGAGACGCCCAAGGCCTGATGTGATCAAGAGTGAAGCCTTGAGCTTAGACAACCAAAAAAATCCAACGTCTAGGCATTTTGGTTGCCTAAGATCAAGGCTCCAGCACATCAGGCACTTATGGATCCGACTGTTCGTGAGAAATTTTTATTATATCACAATCATAGACCATGGATTGGCTAATAAAACGTTTAAATAGATGAGTCTAATGCAGCCTTATATAATAACGTGATTCATATTTCAAGTTTTTCATACCAAAGTTCTTTCATTGTTTATGAATTATGTGAAACCCAATTATTATTGATTTATGTCATTGTTTATTTATTTATTTTTTTTGATAAAGAGATCGGCTTTCTGTCTCACCACCTTCCTATTAATTTATACGGCATATAAACATAAGCTGAGCAAATGTGTTTGCGTGCGACATTTACCTCTCCAAGTTTTATTTTATTGGCGCGCCCGCTTCGCTCCTCATTTGGATCTTGTTGCTAATATAAAATATGATACAATAAATGCATTTAAAAACCGACAGACAGACACTATTCTTGTCATTTTTTAATGAAGAGATTTTCATTTGAATGGATTTCTTTTATTATTTATTATTAATTATTAACAACTTTATTTAAAAAGTAAATGAGGTGAAAAAAAGCAACGAAATAATAAATGAACAAAAAAAGAAAGTGGAGAAGTCATTAAAATATGATAAACGCTATTATAAAAATATTAAATAGAAGATGGAATAAAATAATTATCTGTATATTTTTTAGCACGAAAAAAATTTTCACACTCTGAATTAATTAATTTTTGTAATTTTATTGTGGTGATTTAAGTTTTTTGTAGTAAATATAGAGCTTAATAGACACAAACAGAAACAGAGACAGGCTATAATATTGAAACTATAGTTATAATAAAATTAAAGATTAAGCAATTATAATATGTAAGTGATTCAAGGGGTCGGAAAGGAGGGGGAGGGGGCAGTGGGGAATATATCCCGGGGTTCAGACTCTTCGGGGTCGATACAGGGGCTCTCGATGATCTGGTGAATGAGATTTGAAACAATTTTTGTCTCAAAAGTTAGAGGCGTAACCAGGAGGGGGAAGAGGTTTGGGGTCGCCACTGAATTATAAGCTTCAAATATCAAAAATTTATTTTTTTTAACTAAAAAGGTTTATAATTTATTGTTATAAAATAAATAAAAAGCTGATATTAGGCCTAATTTGTAACGACGTATAGGCTATTAATTTTAAACTGGTAACCGTTGGCTCTAGTTGAAACATTATGCTTTAATAGGAGAATTAAATTCACAAGGTTTTCTGTTTCAATAATATATTAATTTGATATTAACACTTTATACGTATTTCGACACCATATGTGTCACCTTCAGAAGCGAATTACATACTGAAGATGACACATATGGTGTCGAAATACGTATAAAGTGTTAATATCAAATTAATATATTATTGAAACAGAAAACCTTGTGAATTTAATTCATCTATTAAAGACGTATAGGCTATGAATTTAGAAAATATGTAATCAAAATTTATAAGGTCGAAAAAAATTAGACTTTTGTGCACCTCCTCTTATTCAAAATTCTATAAATTTAATAAATTATTATGGTGGCTGTGGAGATTTAGTATGAAATAATTAGGCAGCCAGAAATTTTTTTTTTTTGTAGCGCGTTTACGAGTTGCGAAGTGGGACCGAAACGTCGAGACGTTTCTGTCCCATTTCCTGGTCGACGCGTTTACCAGGAAATAAATAGTTTTTCTTGTAAACTGGCCAGCTAAATTTTTCCAAATTTAACAAGAATAGACAAAAGTGTGAATTTTTAAATTTTATCGCCAAAAAAGAATTTTATTTTGGCCTACATAGAGGATTGTGTATTTGTAAATTTTTTATAAATTTTCAAATACAACAGAATACCTTAAAAATATTTAGTTTATTTATAGAAATAATCTTTGTATTAAAAATAAATTTGTTTATATATTTAAAGTTAGTATTTCATGCCTGACTAATGGTAAAATCATGTGATGGCCACATCTCAGCTATTGTAATGTAATGTAATTTTTTTTTTCTTTGAAAATGAAAAATGATTGGAAGACATGTAAGAATGTTGATGGACATCAATAAAAAAAAAAAAAAAAAAAACAAGAAGAAAATTATACCTATTTACATAATATATATTAACCGAAACAAAAATATATTTGCTATATACAATTCGTGGAGAAGTTTTACAAACTATAATTTGAATGTTTTGGGTTTAATTTGAAAAGTAGTAGATTTTGAAAGGCACAACCTATGAATTAGTGCAGGCAAATAAAAAGACGATGAGAAGTGAGGCTCCTGCCGTGGGGAGTGAGACTAATGTGAAAATTAATAGCCTGTTCGTGAATAAGATGTCTTAAGAGAGGAGAACGCGTGGCTTAAGGATTGAGACTCTTCGGCCTCGGTAATGAGAAGAAAGTATAAAAATTCCTAATTGAATTCTTGTATTGGATTGGCTGCTCTCTATTATAAATCGGCAGGAAGTCATCGTGATGATCATCTCGCGTGCATGGAGCCTGATGTAACCGCACACCCGCGTTATTTGGTGGGGGAAGATCACTTTCACTATTCTCTCTATTCCCGTGTTCGGCAATTTCATTAACGAATCGAACACGCAAACGAGAACAGTTTATAATGCATTTTTATACACTGTCAATATTTTGAGAGATTCTACCCATTAACGAACAGGAAGCTATAATTTTTATATAATATTGATTGATAAGGTTATAAAAATATTATCTTTGATTTGAAAGGTTTAGTACTTTCATTATTCTATATTGATGACTTATGTTATATTAATAATAATAACCCGGAATATATTATTATATATATTTAACGTTTATTTGTCTGGTAAAGTGATAGATAGGACATTGATGGCTCAGAGGTAAAGTATTAGCTGCTGGTGCCAAAGGTCGAGGGTTCGGATCCTGTCTCAGGCAAAAAATGTATTTCAATTAAATTGGATTCCAATCAATTGAAATAAATAGGGCGGGATTTAAATGACCCCAGCCAAAAAAGACCTTAAACAAATTTAAAAAAATAAAACAAGGGTGATATATAATAGGCTATAATATTCCCGTGTTCATCTGACAGTCAAAAAGAAATTGCGTACCAAATTTATAAGTAAAAATATAAATTATTATTCTTTAAAAACATAAATCCAAGTATTTATTAATTTAAATAAGCGAAAAATTGATAAATACTTGGTAATATGTTTTTCATAATTACTTCATGGACCAATACATGATATATATAATTCTTTATTTATTATTCTTTAATAATGGCCTAATTGATTTAACGAACAGACAAACGAGTAGCATTGAATTTTTGCTTTTTCTTACCTATATATTGTATATATAACCTATAGTGAGAAAGTAATGGATTCATGTCAAAAAATTCGATGTCAAGATTTTTATGGATATACATGTTTTGAGGTTCCCTGAAGTGGTTTTTGCAACATGGTCTGTCTGTTTGGATGTGTGTGGGTGTGTCTGTGAACAAAATATCTCAAGAACTAAAAGAGCTAGGAGGTTGAAATTTTATATTTAAGTTAGGTACCCCTCTGCGACGTAGCACGAAGGTTTTGAACAAAATTGGTCAAAGAGTACTAGTATTTTACTGAGGCGCTTTCAGTTTTTTTGATTTTCTCAAAATCCGCTCCAATGATTTTGATTAAAATTCAAAAAATCAATTATTTATTTAGATGCTCTTTAAAATGTATATTCTCATTTTGCCTCTTTTTGAAGCACACTTTACTCTTGTACTTCATAGGAAAGATAGAAATGGTTGGCATGGTAACAAAAAATAAATATTTTTCTGTTTATAAATTTTACATCTTGAATTCAAATGTACAGTACTGTCGGAAACTATGTCGACACTAAAAATCTGATCACACAAGATTTTTTTACTATTAAAAATTTCTGATAAAATAATAATAATATCAGTGTTTTGTTAGTTTCAATACTACAATTTTTTTTTTTTTTAATAATCGAGGAAATATAAATACATTTTTCTCACTAGTCAAAAGATTGATAGGGTTATAAAAATAATGTCAATGTTATGAGAGATTCTAAATACACATAGTGCTGTGTCATAAATGCATGTTATGTAGAGAAAGAGTGAGTGGGAGAGGGAGGGCCCGAATGTATCCGTTTGATAGATGAGCCCATTGAAAAGGGATCGGATCCCGCAATGACAGATCTGCAGGTTTTGACCTTTGAGGCAGACCCAATTGCCCTCTCTGGTCGAAATATTGACTCCGCACTCAGATTGATTGCTTACCGATGTGTCAAGATATATTATCAAATCTCGGATATTATTTACCTCTTCAAAAATTAATTGGGTGTGTAGATAGATATTTTATTAAAAAAAAAAAAAAAAAAGAAATTATAATCAGCAGTTATCGAGCCGAGTAATTACCATCAATAAAATTGGTACTTGAAGTATTCCTTTTTTTACGACTTCTCCTAGGTAATTAACAATTTTCGCAGTTGTAAGGAAATTCATGAAAGGTAAAAAAAAAAATCATTGAATTCATTAATCGCCAGATGTTTTTTAATATCCATTTAAGAATGAATTTTTTTTTTTATTTATGGTAAATGGATCTGAGGTATTATTAATAGTAAATAAATAATTTCTAAGATGAGGTCGTTAATTTACATTGAAAACTTGATCTCGATATCAAAAAAGAAGAATCATTGAAAATGTAAAGAAACACGCAATGTCTTTTTTTATACTCGGGATTAGAGAGGCTAGTTGAATGAATTCACATAATATCGCGAAAACCACTTTTTTTGGATTCAGGGGACCTCAAAACGTGTATATCCGTCAAAATCTCAACATCGAATTTTTGACATGAATCCAATACTTTCTCTCTCTATATATTAACATATATAGAGGTAAGAGAAAGTAAAAAAACTTAATCAGGTCTATTCTCTAAAAACAAACGTTAAAATTTAACATCAAAAAATGGGTGTTAAAAAGTAAAGTAATAACATCAGAGTTAAAAAATGCTATTCTCTAAACCAAGTTTTAACAGCGACGTTAACATTTTATTTTTTAGCATCAGGTGTTTACGATCCATATGAAGATAGCTGTTTTCTGCTTTAAAAACCCTCAGCGTTAACATGTTACTTTTATTGCAAAACTGTTAAAATTATAACCTTACTTTTTAGGTTAAAGACGCCATTTTTATGGATTAAATACGGTGTTAAAATATTTAAAGCACCCCCTAGACATGACATTAATTTTTAACACTAGTGATTAAATGTTATCGCTTTGGCTTTAAAGTTTTAGCTTATCGGATAGCAATATGAGGCAAGGAAGTGTTAATATGATTTTATAGTTTGGAGGGAAGGTGGTGTAGTTTTTCCGTGAAACATATTTATAAGTAAAAATTATTTGGAATATGTGAGGTTTCACTAAGTTGTAAATGAAAGAAATATTGAATTTCTTTCATTTACAACTTAGTGAAACCTCACATATTCCAAATAATTTTTACTTAAATGAATTAACGCTGTTTACATATATTAAAAGTTAACGTTTTTGTTTATAGAATAGACCTGAATATAAGTTTAGGCAATCCCTTACCAAAAAATAAGTGAATTTATAAAATACAATAACATCAAAAATAAAACGTAACTTAAAATTAACAAAAAAAATGGTGGAAGACAACTTCTACCTTGGTAATGAAAGTTGTGTCGTGTTGTCAGATTTTTGTGTCACATTATTTAGTTGACAGTAGGAACATAGATTCAGATGTAAAATTTATAAGTATGGGAAAATATTTATATTTTGTTACTATGGCAACCATTTCTCCTATCTTCCCTATGAAGTCAGGAGTAAAGTGGTCTTCAGAAGAATTTCAATCAAAATGAGAATATACATTTGAAGAGAATCTGAAAAATAATTGATTTTTGAATTTTAAAAAAATCGTTGGAGCAAATTTAGAGAAAATCGAAAAAAACTAAAAACTCATCAGTAAAGTACTAGTACTTTTGGGCCGATTTTGATAAAAGCATCGTGTCCCGTCCCAGGGGGTGCCTAACTTAAATATAAAATTTCAACCTCTAGCTCTTCCTTCTCCTTAAAATTGAACACACACCCACCCACCCACCCACCCACAGACAGACCATGTCGCGAAAACATTTTTTGGATTAGGGGACTCAAAACGTGAAGATCATAAAATCTCGACATCGAATTTTGACATAAACCAATACTTTTATATATATATATATGAAAACAATAATAATACAATATTAAAAAGGAATTTTTTTCTTTACCCACACTTATTTATTTATCTATAATTAGATGATAATTTAATTAAAATAAAAAAAAATAGAAATTAGTTGGCGAATATAAAATTACTCAAAGAAGGAAATTGAACCTCGAAGAAAAAGAAAAATGAAAATTATAAAAACGGGGATTACGACCAATAGCCTATTTTATTATTTATTAAACCCGATTGTTGTATAGCACATTCAAAAAAAAAAGACTCTAAAGAGACCTAAAAATTTCGTTAAAAAAAAAATTTGAATAGACCAGTCAGTCGAGAATTTCTTTCAATTCGTTTCAAGTCCCCCGATGACTGAATTAGCCTCCATCCCAGATGGATGATGCTAAAGCGTGTCTAACCTTTTTCCTATCCAGGGGTATTTAGCACAATGGTTACCCGAAATTCGACTCTCATATTGTGGGCTTAATTTTCGATCGCGTGTTTTGGAAATTTGATCGATAAGAGAAAGGAATGACAGTCAAGGGTGGGCCATCAAAAAAAAAAGGGCCTACGAGCACCAGATGCTCGTTCGCGTGCCTTTTCACCCTGCCAAGGGCCCTCAATGAGCTCCTAATAAGACAGGTAATAAAGCTTGGTCTAGTTAAGATGCTAATTTTTTTATACTAGATCTAACCGAGAGATTAAAAGGGCAATGGATGGATAATCATTTCATTTACGTGTAATTTTAATTTATAACGATTTATTAATATAAACAGGAAGGATTAGAGTTGAATGTATTATTAATGTAATTCCTCATTATATTAGAAAAATAAATATAATGAATCGTTAATTTATTATGCGATAAATTAATTTTATAATAAGATTCAGGCATAGAAGAAAGAGCATGCACTTCAAATTATACTAAATTATTTCAAGAGCAATTTAAAACTATCAAACGCATGCGCAGAGTAATAATGAGGTCCAAAAATTTATCGACAAACAGCCTATAATTTATTTAATGCATAAAAAATATTGTTGATAACAGCTGGGATTACTGGGCATTTGTCTTTTTTCAGCAAGATGAATGAATGACAAGCTCCGAAAAATAATACTGGAAATATTCTAATTAATAAATAAAACAACGGCGCAGCTGTTACGCATGTTTTTGCCGATAAGATGGCGTTATGTGTATTAAAAAGTAAGCCAAAAAACCACCTATTACCAAGGAATCCAGGTGGGGGGGAGCTGCCCCCCGCCCCAAGAAAAATTGAGACAATATAGGGCCTTCCAGGCCCCCCGGAAGATGGCTGGTCCAATCCCCCCCAGCCAAATTCCCTAGTTACGCCCATGTCTATTAGGAAAATTTGCCAGGAGATGTCGGAATGATAGCTAATATTCTAATGCATTTGGTTGATTTTCATTGATCTTTTAAGAATGAATACTTTATAAATGTTATTATAATATAAAAGCATAAAAATATATATATAAATATAGGCCAGATATAGGCTAATAGGGGATCTGATAATACCGGCTATTAGACCAGCCTGCCATCTTTTGCAAGAGTGCTGAACTAATTGACAGTTAATTTTTAAATAAATCATCTATACTTGCTTTAAATAAATTTTTCTTAATTAATATGTGAGTAATAATAATAATTTCATTTTTAAATTTAAAAAAATGTAAAATTATTGTAACAGTTTTTGCTTATTTGCTTGATATGAAAATTAATTTTCTTTACGAACACTGGACGGGTAATTTTAGGAATCTTGCCATAATGTAAATTTTGTATATTCTATATGTTGTGAAGGCAAGATAAATGATATATTTTTTTTTTTAATTTTAAAACGTGATAGAGTTTAGGAATTAGTTTCAAATGTCGCAACACGTAGCGTTGTACCATGTAGTTCCTATAAAGAGTGCTTAGACACCCAAAGTTTTCAGTTTTCATGTACTACAGCGCCACACTGAGGCAATATTTGTAACTAAATTCGAAACTTCTGTATCAGCTTGAAAACTGAAAATGAGTATTAATTTCAATATTTCAGCAACAATCAATGAGAATAAGAATTTTAGCTGAGTGTTAAATGAACTGTATTAAGAATTGTGACAGGAGGAGTGGGAACTTCGCTCACCTGGTCCTTGGTGGCGATTGCACATGCCCTTCTCTCCATCTCTTTCCTTCCCAGGTGTCATGTGGTAGGCGAACTCACCACCACATTTCACAACCCCGCCCCTCCCACCCTCGGTCTTTGTCCTAAAACCTCACCGCACCAAATTATATTAATTCCAAGGGAAAATCCTTTCAACGGCCTTTATAATTAATATCTCTTTCTCGGTTGTTCTATTATTTTATAATTTCTAGTGAAGAGGGAAAATACAACAAATGTTGATAGAGAATCACACCAATGAAAGAAAAGGTCAAAAGACTTGAGAAATTATTTCATCAGTATTCAAAAGAATTTACTATTTTCTTAATTATAATGGTCAAGTTTTTGTATAAGAGAACATGTTTTCTTTTGAGTGGATTTTAGGCCATATTTAAATAATAATTAAAACCTTTTCTTCATTCAAAATAAAGATATTTTTTTTCTCAGAACATTTAGAGTTCAAATATTGTTTTATTTGAAGTGAGCAGGCTAATATCATTTTTCTTTTTTAAAGTAAAATTCCCCTCTTCACATGGGAAAACAAACTCTTAACAATATTCAAATAAAAGTAAAACCACAAGTTCGAAATCCTAGGTCTTTCAATTTATAAAGGTTCAGGGCTCAGAAGAATTAAAAAACTCCAACAACTTCATTCCTCAAAAATCATACTATAGTGAAAATTGTAAAATGTTTTTTATATAGCGTTGGCTATATTTTATTGTCATTTATTTGTATATTGTATTTTCTCTAAGTAAACATTATATATTGTATCCTTTAATAAGAAGAAAAAGCTAAAAAGCGAAAAGTTAGAGATAGGAAATGATGTAACTTCATGCCGGTAGATGGCTACGGCCTGAAGTCGGTTGGGTTTGAGGTGTGTGCTCGAAAGCACTTTGGCTAAGGAATTTCAAAATAAAAATAATAAGAATATAAACGCGGTAAAAAAATATTTTAAAACGGTTGATATCTTTCTGGTGCAAAAAATGTGAATCAAAATTTTTCTTTGTTAATTTCTGTACATTGGCGAACAAAAGATTTTAAATCTTTTTACATCAATTAATTATTTTTATAGGAGGCTGCTTTTGCGATATCTCTATTTTTTATCCACTTTAGTATACTGGTAACTGTCAGGTCTAAATAACTAATTCCAAAGATCGGCAATAATTAAAAAAAAATACTCCATTTAAACACTTGCTTTGATGATTGTGTCTAACTTCATGGGAATCAGTGTAGATGGCGCGAAAATTTGTATCTAACTTCATAGTCATTCCGACTGTAGATGGCGCTGACGTCGTTGAATATAAAATGTACGAATCGGAGCAAGCGCATAGAACTTTAAAACGACTGCAGAATAATTAGTCGAAACGTTGTACAGTATTTATATTTTTAATAAATAATTAATAACTTCTTCTTTTTCTATCATCGCCTTAATCCGGGTGGGGGTCGGCGGGAAAGGGGTCTGCGGAATGGGTTTTTTACGACCGGAAGAAATAGAAAAGGCCGGCCCGTCGCACGGTCTGACGCCTGTTGAAAATATAAAAGGAAGAGACTGACATGTAAAGAACAGAAGGACTGTCAGTCCCAGCTTGGGTAGCTCGTGGTCGCCATCCACGTACCCACAAGATGTGGGCCCCTGAGCAATAATAAATAATTAATACAAAATGCCTATAATATAAAACGCTAGCGGCTGACTTCGTGTCCCTGTGTGTATGTGCCTATCAGCGCGCTGATTGGCTAGAGTTACAGGAAGTGGAGCGGGAGAGGGAAATTTGAAAATTTCCCAAACAGTGAGCAAGAATAAATTTGATGCATTTGCTCGCCGAAGGCGATAATAATAATAATCCAAACCACAAAAGCTTTAATAAATACTCCATTTTTTTGCATTTTTCGATTTAAAAACATTTTTTTTTTTTATTTTATAAGGACTATTACTGTACAATTCTCTAAACATTAATGTTACCAATTTCTTATATAGTTTTCATGGTATATTTTTACATAATTTAACGATTATTTATTTCTAAAATCATGAGGAAGTTTGTAGGCAGCGTTAATTCCCTCTATTTATAAAAAAAGGTGTTTATACATCCCACCTGTAATTTTAAATTCCACCCTATTCGATTTTTCTCTTCCGGCCTTTATCTCTCACCAAACAATATATCAAGTTAATTTTAGTTAATTTGATTTAATTTTCCTCTGATGATGTGGGTGGGCTACTGAAAAAAGTGGGAATTCAAGACGTAATCCGAAACACTTTGTCACAAAACAGTTGACACCATTTGGCTGATTTATTATCTTCCCCCCACTATTTGATTGAAAATAATTCCCCCAACGGAGTCTATTAATCCTCTATGAATAACGGAATGGGTCAGTAATTTATTCAATATCAATATCATGTTTCAATCTCCGGAACATTTCCTTATGCTGTTGTTATTATTATTGTTATGTATGCAAGTCGCGATCAAATCGTTAGTTGCAATTCAAATTGTTTCTATTACACATTATTCTAATGCAATTTTATGATTTAAAAAAAAAATATATATTTATATATAAATTGCTTTATTCAAGGAGATAAAATCAACAAATATTTCTTTCTGTTAAATAGAGAGAAATTGTTTTAATGAGTTTATTTGGGAAATGAAGTTTTCACGGTTATCAAGATTTTAAACATCTCTATTTTCATCTTTTTTTTTTTCTGCGGTTTACTTACATTTTGGTTAAAGAAACGTGTGACCAAGTAAAGACGCGTTAATAGAGTAATAAGGATGTAATAGTTCGAATAAAGAATGAATACGAGTCTTAATTAGATACAATTTTTTTGACATGCAATATGCACCTTAAAAAGAAATTGGTTGTGTAAGTGATGACATTTTATAAAATAATTTAAAAAAAAAAAAAAAAAAAGGTAAATGATATATAATTTCGTTGAATGATTTTGGAATATGTAAATTTTATTAGACGGATTTGAAATTAATAGGTTTTATAAAATTATCTTGCTTAAGATTTTTTTTTTTAAACTAAGAAAGAAATAGTTATTATTAAAGCCCGGATTCCTATGCAATTGCATATTCTAATTGCTAACATCTACGTCCCGGAAAACCAATCATATTCCCTTGGCACTAGGGTTCAAATTTTATATTGCATATTTGATGAATATTCCATAAAGTTGTATATTTAAAACTTTTAACATATTTCGACTAGTTTTATTTTATTTTATTTTTTTCAATTTCATGGAATTTGCAAAAAATCCTTTTGAAGAATAATTGACAGGAAGAGAGGATGTCAGCCAAAAGGAGAGCCTCTATCGAATAAAAATCTCCACTCAGAAGACGCTTCGGCTTTAATGGGTAACGCTTGGGGGGGGGGAGGAGGGGGGGGGGTCTAAAAAAGGGAATTTTCATATAAAAAAAATTTCTTAAATAAATCCATCATCAGTCCTTAAGAGATTATTGGCAATTATAAAAAAATACAATATTTGCATATAGGTTGTCATATGCTCATCAGTCAACACGGCCAAGTCTCAAATGTATATCAATTGGGTATGAATGGAGATTTTTATTCGATAGAGGCTCTCCTTTTGGCTGACATTCTCTGTTCCTGTGAATTATTCTAATCGTTGAACAGCCACTTCTCTTATCAACATCTTTCAAAGACTTTTTTAATAAAATACACAAATAACAAAATTCCCGACGAAAGCCCGCTGAGGAAAATTTTTTTTTCAATAAGACCATTTGAGAAAATTAAATATGTGTTGGTTCTTAATTATTTATGCATAATCTAGGGGTTTATACGTAATTGATTGGTTGACGTTTTAAGTCAAAATTCATTTTTGGTCTGTTGAAAACAACTTGAATAAAATTAATTATGAAACAATATGTAGTAAAAGAATTAGATTTTCGGCTTAACTGTTTATTTGTAAAAATTACAACGTTTCGACCACTCATTCTGTCATTCAGGTACAATTCAGCTAAGATTATAAAGGCTGTGACAATCTCAATCAATTCTCAATCAATCAATCTCAATTTAATTCAATTCAATCTCAATTGATTGATCTATGGTAATTCAATTGAGATTGAGGCACAACCAACTACACCAAGCCCGAGGGCTGCATGAATATTAACACTTGACAAAACGCATAAAAAGACAATTACTAATTAGAATAAAATTCAATAATGAAATAAAGATTAGACGGGTTTGCAAAAATAGATAAAACAAATTAAAAGATCTTTAAGCCATTTGCTTTTCCATAGTTCATTGATACTTCACCCAGGTGATTTTGCACCTACACTAACTAACACCGGGTCTCTTTTTTTCACCGTCTCTCAAGATTCGTTCAACTCACAGCTTTGTCCCCCAAAAACGACTTATTTTTATACAATTATACTAACATTTCGGAATTTTCTTTTTCCCTCCCTAAAACTCCTGCTTCCGTTAATTTCTCAATCGAGTGGACAAACAAAAAAAAAATATTCGTGTCCTGTCTTGAATTTTTTTTTTAGCATATTTTATTTCAAAAGGATTTTATTTATTTTTTTTTTTTTATCAAAGTCGTGAGATACAGCTTTAGTTCGGGAATCAATAGAAACGGATCAAAGGATTTCCACTAATTTGTTACCCATTTCTAGTATGAAAAAAATAATAATAAAAAAAAAAATATTGATAATCTTCTTAACATGAGAATCTCAAAATTGATAATCTATCTCTTATGACATATTAAGCGCTTCTTTCAAGATTGATCATTTTATTATAGAGAAAGTTGTCTGTCATATTCTTCTTCTCCATCTTCACTGAGATATAAGCTTATAAAAAACATACATTTGCCTGTATATTTTTATAAAATTTTAAGTGGAAATGTTTTTATGCATGTTCTTAAACGAATAAAAATATTTTTTTTTTCGGATTTGATTTAATCATTGTTGAAAATTTTCCCATCAAGTTAGTTCCAATCAGTTTCAAATATGAATTAAAATAATCAATGCAATAGAAGTCGTTATTAAATTAAAATTTTAATTATTCTACTTTCAGCAGCGCCAGCTCATCAAGGGAGTGAAATAACCAAAAATAGTTACAAATCTTTTTTCTTTTCGCCTATTAAAAAAAAAAACGGCAATTGGTCGCCGAAGGCAAGCAAGGGGGTCCAGGGGGCGAGCCTTCGGCGGGCTTTTCCACTTGTATAATAATATTTATAAATATATATTCAGTATTAAAAGATCAAGGAAAATCAAACAAATACATGGGATTAAATATAGACCTACCATCCTGCCATCTGTTGGCAAATTTTCGAGTTTTCGCTAACTTTTTAAGACCCCTAACGCCATCTTTTGGGCAAAAAAATGCGAACAGCTTTGCCTCCCGAACCCCTTTAACGTTAAAATTCAGTCTTCTGATGACAAGCCCTGCTGCCAAAATGGTTGATTATAGTTTTAACTTAATACAATAAAGGGGAGAAAAGGAGTCTCTCCAAACAAAACAATTTATTTCTAGAAGAACAATCTTTATTACATACAATATATGAAATTCCCTGCTTATGACATCCATCTAACGACATATCTACTAAATACTCTAGAGCTAGGTTTACTTTCATATTATTTATTATACTGAATATACAGTAAAATTGGCTCAGCGACCCACATCTTGTGGGTACGTAGATGGCGACCACGAACTACCCGAGCTGGGACTGATAGTTTCTTCTGTTCTTTGCATGTCTGTCTCTTCCTTCTATATTTTCAACAGGCGTCAGACCGTGCGACGGGCAGGCCTGTTCTATTCCTTCCCGGTCGCAAAAACAAATGAATGGAATTTAATTTCTGATTCTGACTAAGGTAGAATGGAGGGTTGAAGTAAGGACTGCCGACCGCGCACCGCGGGAATAATAAAGAAAGAAGAAGAAGAAGACTGAATATACAGTAATAATTTTTGATAAATAATTTTATATGCAGGTTCTTGGTAAAAAGTCATCTGCATAAAAAGAGTCTGGTGTTTCAATAATCGAATTTTTATTAACCATATTTAAGAGTAGGCATGTGCGTATGTAAATAAACATTAGGTGGGGGGCATAATTGGAATTTTGTTATAAGAAGGGACCAGGGACCCTCTCGACAGAATCCATTACCGCATTCAAATGAATTGATCCAAAGGTCTTGTTTCAAACAGCGACCTTTCGAAAGGCGGCGGATCCATCATCAGCTGTCGTCCTGTCTTCATACATCAACATCTCTAACGATTCGGAGATTTAAACATTCCTCTTTCTCCCTTCCCCTTTTCCCTTCTCTCTCTCTCTCTTTCTGTAATAGAATTATCAAAGTCCCCAAGACATCTACGTCAACGAACATGGATATATAATATATAAAAACGAAAGAAAATTTCATTGAGAATTGCAAATTATTTAAGAGTATTTTTACTTTCTCTTACCTATATATGTAATAACTTATATAAAGAGAAAGTATTGCGGTCATGTCAAAAATTTGATGTCGAGATTTTGATCGATATGCACGTTTGAGGTCCCCTGCGTCCATAAAAAGTGAGTCCCGAAAATTGATCTGTCTATGTGTAACGATTTTAAGCATGAAGGAATTGAGCTATGAGAATTAAATTTTATATTTAAGTTAGGTACTCTCCAGGACACACAAAATAAGCTTTTGAACAAGATCGGCCAAAAAGTACTAGTACTTTAGAGAAGTACTTTTTCAGTTTTTTTTTTCCTAATTTCTCAAAAATGGCTCTAACGATTTTGATTAAAATTCATAAATCAGCCCTCAGACTTGGTGTAGTTGGTAGCGTGGCTACCTTCTATACCGAACGTCACAGGTTCGAACCCCAGGCAGTACAATGATTTTATTCAGTAGCCATTTGAACTTTTTTTGGGGGGGGGGAATTACCAAATGGCTTAAATAGAAATGCCTGGGACCAAATGGTTAAATAGAAATGCCTGGGCCCCCAATAGATATTATAAATAATAACGGTTATATTGTCAAAGTCTTATATGGCCTAAGTTGCCAAAAAGACTGTGTGAATGAGAAAAAAGTGTGTTTTTTAAAAGAAAAAAAAATGATTTTTTAGATACTCTTTAAAATGTATATTCTCATTTTGCCCTGAAACATGTTTGAAGTACACTTTACTGATGTAGTATTTCAGATTTTTACATCTTGCATTCTAATATATCGGCAGAAATTAAATACATATCTGGTGTGACAAGCACAGAACACAACTTTCAATTACCGAAGGTGCGACCAGTCACACCATATTTTTCATTTTTAACTAATGAGAGTACCATGAGTCAAAAAAAAAATCAAAATTTAATGAAGATTTAGATCTATTTCTTTTAAGAAATTACAATTTGAATCAGACAAGATAGTTCTTTATTTTTTTTTCTTTCACTTGTATGATGATGGCGTCGTCCGTGTGAGTGAGCTCAGGTCTTGAATTGCACTATCAGAGAAGCTGGCAGGCTTGGGAGGTTGGTTATCTCAAGATCTCGCGAGATGAGCGATGACAGCGCCGTTAATGGCTGCTTGAAAGATGCCGCTTCGCTTAATGAATCCCTCCTCGCCATTGTTGGCGCCGCACTCTCCCGCCTGCCTTTTCACTCTCCGTACCGATCACTTTAATAAAATCGGGTATAAATAAAATAACACAAATAAATAATGGCTGAGAGTTGAAGTAGAAAAGAATAAATGAAGACAGCACTCTCTAATTTTCCATTTAAATATTTATTCAAGATAACTAGTGAAAGAACAAACTTTTTATTAATTGAGAATGATTAAACTTGATAATAATAATTCCTTACCAAGTGTTTTATAATATCATATCTTCTGATCATGTCTTAAAAAAAAAAATCAAAAGTAAATAGAGATGTCAGATGCTCCCATCCGACAGGCCGATCAATCGAGCAAATCGATCGATCGAATCTCTCGATCGATTGCTCGTTCATCTGGCTATTTTGCCTACAGAAGCCACTGGCCATCGATAAATCGATAATCGATAGGTTTGTCAAATCTCGATTGGACGCCGATGATAAGATGCCTCGGCCTTTTGTTTGGAGACCCGTTATCTCCAAAGGGAAAAATTATTCAAATCCCGAAGCCGACAAAGTGGATTTCATTAGTTTCGGCTCCATTAGCTATGCGCCATTGTTATGTCATTACATATCAATTATAGAATATCAATACGATAATAATTATTTAACTATGTAATGGTATTTTAGAAAAAATAAAAATAAATTAAGGAAGAAAAAGAAACTCATTACTCATATTCATATGTGATAGGAATAAAAAATTTGATTGAATGATTAAAAGTTTTTAAATTGACATAAATTTACTTTTTCAGTACATGAACATATAAAAAAAAATTTTATTCGCCTTTAGTTTATTAATTTCTCATATCTATATATGAATATATATTTCGACGTTCTAATTAGTAAAGTGCCTAAATCCATTTTTGTTTATTTTTCAGGAGAGCCAAAAAACATATCATGTCACTAGTTAGAGCCACTGTTAAAAACTTTTTTGTTGCCTAAGCTCAAGGCTCCAATCTCGAGCACATCAGACACTTGTACCTATGACTGTACCATTGTAGGTATGTAGTCTAATAGGCCCAAGTATTATTTTTGAATAATTTTTGATGCTGAAAAAAGTAAATATTGCTTTTTTGGAAATAAATTTAAACAATTTTTTATTTAGGAAATAGGGTGCAGTAACAGCAAATTAGAATTTATTTGTCACTCAAGAAAAGGAAAAGAGCGGATTGACTCATCACATTTATACCTCCAAGATCAATTATTAAATTAAAAATTTCAAACATTGAAAATTATTTAAACAGATTTCAATTTACTATCGCGAATGCGAAGAAGTTTCACTTCTCTAGTACAAGATTTTTCTTTTTCTCTTAATAATTAAAAAATAGAGAATTATAATCTAGAAAACTAATAAATAATTAAGTTTATTAAAATAGTAAATAAATAAATTCATTGAAAAAAAAAATTTTTTTTTATTGCTTTTCACCATTTTTTATGGGCAATAAAAAAAAATTAATAATGATTAAGTATCTTGAGTGAATTATTAAAATACCTTTTAGAGAGTATAATAAATTTTTTTTATTATAAAGATAGGTAAACATTAAAAAAATCACGAATTAATTTTTTCCTTTATATTATGAAATGTGGAATCCGCAAAGTGCATAATTGGAATGGAATATGAAGATATATAATGTAGTTATCTCTAATGTTTAAGTATATTTTAAATATATTATTGAGATAAATACTATTTTATTTATGGATTAATATAAAGCATATATTTGAATTTCCTATATTAATGGAAATAAATATATTCGTTGTTTAAAGCTGTAAATTCTCACTGGCTTTTGATTATAATAATAAATTTGTATAAATGAATACAAATTTTTACTTTAGTAGAAATTACTTTACGATATGATGATTAATTTGAAAGGGATGAGGAATCATCTAATAACTTGACCAGAGCATTAAAAAAAAACAGATGGGAAAAAAGCAAGAATTTTTAACAAAAATTTTGAAAATGTTAATAAACTTTATTTTATTTTATTTATTTTATCTTAATAATATAAGATTTATGTTTACTGATGAAATTTTATTTAGATGAATAATTAGAAAGAGTAAAATATGGATTAGACTCTAGAAAAAAAAAATTGAAAAAAAGAAAAAGGTGAACAAAAATTTTAATCACTAAGACCTGATTAATATGCAATAATTTTTCCAGTTTCTGGTCTTCTGAAATACTAATGTACAGTCAGGGCCACACCTGCCTGGTAAGGTCGGAGTAGAGCCTTGAGCTTAGGCAACCAAAATGCTTAGCCATGGTAAGTGTTGTCTTAAAAGTAGCTTTTCTTTTAGTTGCATTAAAAAAAAAAGATATAAAATTAATAAAATGTTTTTTTTTAAAGCAGATAAAGGGGAAAAGCAACTTTTAAGACAACACTTTCGACGGCTAAGCATTTTGGTTGCCTAAGCTCAAGGCTTAACTCTCGAGCATATCAGGCACTTTGTGGCACCGATTGTTCCTAAAGAACGTCAGAGAATTAGTGGCTGAAAAGATCATTCGTTGTTGGCAAAACTAAAATGTAATGTACCCAATTACAATTATATGATTTCACTCAACCAGGAAGTCAATCGAATTTTGTCATATTTCGATAAAAACGCAAATAAAAATATTTTAAAAAGAAGAAATTTAAATTTAGGATTAACACATTTCACAAGATCCTCTCTCTTTTGAAAATAACACCGTGCATTTTTTTTTTCTAATAAATAGTAAATTTGAATAATTCCAATAAATTCTTTTAACAACTTCCTAAATTTTTCGTAATAGAAAAATCTGGCATTCCTTAAAAGGCGTAACTCTCTATAATAAATTAGGGATTATTTTTTTTTTCTTTTATTTGATTTAACATTCCGTTAATAGAATTCTTTAAATTCCATCTTAATATTTATTTATTTCATTGCAAATAATTAAATCAATCCCAAATCGGGAGTAGTTTGTGATTAAAAAATTAAAAAAAAAAAAGGATTCAATTGGCGTTTGAAAATTCCAATAGCATCGTCTAAATTGAAAGTGTTGAAAAAATGATTTCGTAAATCAATTAAGAGCTAATTGAATCAACTAATGATTGCGGATGATTATACCGTTAGGGAAATATTTAACTGCTCCGGTAATTATCGATTATAAATAAAGTAGGTCATAAATAAAGAATTAGCAATGGGAAAAAAAAAATAATAATATCGCTCAGCTCGTTGAATTGTACTCTCGCCTATTAAATGTAAATAAATAAAGCGAGCGAAGAGCGCATCCGCCGATTAATTAATCAAGGGGGCCATAATTGGCCTGTCATGGGCCCCACACTAAACGACTTTTAAAAAATGGGGTCCAAAGAATGCCGCTCGGCTCCTCTCCAAGGACGAGCCGAGCACACACGTCAAGCCCTTGCTTTCTAGGAAAGTATATGCATAGAGTGAGCACTTTTGACCATTTCAAGATTAATCGATTTGTATGACCATCTCACCTTTGACGGGTCTCTCTAATCCTTATCAGTACGAGAGGTCGTCATTTTTTATCCACTATAATCTTTTTCATTTTCTCTTATATATACATGTATAGTGTATGTATATATACATAGAGAGAAGTAGATAGATTAATGTAAAAAATTCGATGTAGATATTTTAATGGAAATACACGTTTTGAGGACCATTAGTTAAAAATATCTGGTGTTGACATATATTTAGTTCGACAGCAAGGTTTCGATTTTCAAGATGCATAATACTGTTATAAGTATGGGAAAATGTTTATATTTCGTTAGCATGGTAAGCATTTCTCAGATCTTTCCAGAGTACAAGAGTAAGAGGTCTCAGAATATTTCAATGGCAAAATGAGAATATACATTTTAAAGAGCATCTAAAAAATAATTGATTTTTGAATTTTAATCAAAGTTGTTGGAGCGAATTTTGAGAAAATCGAAAAAAACTGAAAAAGTACATCAGTAAAGTACTAGTACTCTTTGGCCGCCTCAGGGGGGTGCCTAATTTAAATATAAAACACTTGTCATCTTCATGTTAAAATTGAACACAGGACACAGACAGACAGACCATGTTGTGAAAACCACTTTTTGGTTTCAGGGGACCTCAAAACGTGTATATCCATCAAAATCTCGACATCGATTTTTGACATGAATCCAATACTTTCTCTCTAGATATATTAACTAGAGCTAGGAGAAAGTTAAAAGTGGTTTTCGTAACATGGCCTGCTTGTATGTCTGTGAACAAAATATCTCAAGAAGGAAGTGAATTTTATAAAAGCTAGGCGAGGTTGCCTTAGTCGTGAAAATAAATTTTTGAACAAAATCGGCCAAAAAGTACTAGTAGTTTACTGATGCACTTTTTCAGCTTTTTCTTTTCCGACTTTCTCAAAATTCACTGGAACAATTTGATTTGAAAAACATATATCAATTATTTTTTAGATGCTCTTTAAAATATATATTCTCATTTTGCTCTCAAAATTGTGTGAATCACACTTTACTCTTGTACTTCATAGGAGAAATGGCTGCAAGAACTCGTAGCCCAGCGCCAGCAAGTGGTCAAGTTTGGAACTAAAGCTAAGGGAAACTATTGATAAAAAATATTTATACCTCGACACAAAAAATCTGATGTGACAGCATAGTACACAACTTTCAATTACCGAAGGTTAAGATGCGACCAGTCACACCAGATTTTTTTATTATTATTATTCTTCCTTATCCTTAGTCAAAGGCCAATTAAAAAAAATCTGAATTAGGGCCATGTTATTTCTATCTTTACTGCATGTCGATTAATACACGGTTGTTTTAATTTTTTAAAATTTTAACGACTCCCAATAACCAGTGAAATTAATTTAATATTCAAGTTTTAATTTTTATTAAGAACCAGCAGTATTTTTTTTTCCACTTCAGGTTTTTATTTATCCTCAATAAAAATATTAGTTAATTAAAAATAAAATTCTAATTTTCTAAAGCCCCCCCCCTCCCATCCTTTCCAGTCTTTAAAACTGGCTTACTTTTTCTTCCTTTTTTCTATGAGCTAGGAATATATTAAGATTTCTATTATAAAATATTATAGGTGATTCCGGAAGAAATATTATAAAAGAGTAAAAAAAATTTCCAGGAACGCCTTATATTTAGTTTGCAAATAATTTTTTTTTTTTTGGAATGGGTGCATAAGGTCTGAAGACCTATAATGACCAGTGGTCACATGCAGCCAAAAAGAAAATAAAAACAAAAGGAGAAGCATAAAAGGGGAACTCGACTGCGGGAACTGAGAAGATGCCTGTTGAGATTAGACTTGAAAGTCTGAAGATTGTAGGTTTTGGTGAAGATAGAAGCAGGGAGTTTGTTCCAATCACGGTAGGTCATGGGGACAAAGGAAGATTGAAATTGACTAGTTCTGTTAGTCGTGATCTGAACAGCATAGGGATGCTGGGACGATGCCTCTCTTGTGTTCCGTGTATATGTTGCATTGGGTGGGATAATTGATGTCAATTCGGCAGAGCATTGACCAAGATAGTTCCTGTAGAGAGAGAGAGTGCAGACACGCTTCTTCTATGATCTAGTAACTGTAGGGATGCGGTGAGGGTAGAATCATCGATCAGTCTAATTGGCGTCCAAGGAGGAGAGAGTGTCTTTCGATTTTCGGTTTCTAGACTATATTAAAGACCGAGATTTTTTTTTTTGAATGGGTGCATAAGGTCCGAAGACCTATAATGACCAGTAGTCACATGCAGCCAGGAAGAAAATAAAACCAAAAGGAGAAGTATAAAAGGGGAAACTCAACTGCGGGAACTGAGAAGATGCCTGTTGAGGTTAGACTTGATAGTCTGAAGATTGTTGGTTTTGGGGAAGATTGACGCAGGGAGCTTGTTCCAATCACGGGAGGTCATGGGGACAAAAGAAGAATGAATGATTTATAAGGATTGTAATCAAAGAAATCGTACGGATATAGGTGAATCACACTAGGTAAAGCAAGTGGATGCATTTTTTTCTTAATGTGGATTTAATTTATATATACAGTATAATTAAAAAAAAAAAATAATATAATTTTGTAATAAAACAAATTTAATTGTGTATCCGGGTAAATTTTTTAAAAAACGTGAGTTGTTATGCTACCCTTTGCAACCCACTCTAAAGCGTGATGAGTAATTTGTCGGGTGAGTGATGCAAGGGTATGGAGGGGTTGGGGTGTGGGGCTCGTTATCGCGCCCACAGCTCCTCACCTGGATGGCTTGTTCAAAAGCCTCACGCGAGAGCAACACTCACTTAACAGCTTATTTATTCAGTGCTTCTCTCTCTCTCTCTCTCTCTGGCCATTTACCTGGTTGGCTTCAAGCACGCAAATTCGTGAACCCTTCAATATACAACACAACAAGGCCCAGGCTTAATTGAATTCTCTCGACCTACTATTATTATCATCGGCTGATTTCAATTCCGAAAACTTAAAAAAAAAAAATAAAAAACTACTTTTCTTTACATATTGTGTTTGTATATAATAGAACTCGAATCAATTTTGTTTGCTTGTTCACCTCTTATCTTAAATAAAAGATATCTCTAAAAGAAAATCAATCAAAAAAAAAAAAATATTTTGTAGAAATTTTTTATAAAACACACGAAGACTCTTTGCTTACGAAGTATAAAATAATATATCTTTCCAACAATTAATGTTTCAAAACATAGTTCAGTATGTAGGTTTAATTTCATCAAGGAAAAAATTACATTTAGGAGAAAATTTAAATTAAAAAAAATCTGGTGTGACTGTCGCACCAGATTTTTCGTGGCGAGATATATTTAGTTTCCGCCGATATATTAAAATGTATAAACATGGAAGAATGTTTATATTTTGTTACTATAGCAACCATTTCTCCTATCTTTTCTATGAAGTACAGGAGTAAAGTGGTCTTCAGAAGATTTCAATGACAAAATGAGAATATACATTTGAAAGAGCATCTAAAACATAATTTATTTTTGAATTTTAATCAAAATCGTTGTAGCGCATTTTGAGAAAATAGAAAAATACTGAAAGAGTAGGCTACATCAGTAAAGTACTAGTACTCTTTGGTCGATTTTGTTTAAAAGCTTATTTTCACGCTCCCGGGGGGTGTCTAACTTAAATATACCCACCCACAGACAGACCATGTCGCAAAAACTTTTTGGACTAGGGGACCTAAAGTGTTATCCATCAAAATCTCAACATCGAATTTTTGACATAAACAATATTTTTATATATTAACATATATATAGCGGTAAGAGAAAGTATTTAATTTCTTTTATTTTCCGACTTTTCGATACTTTACTCAGGACGGGGGACAGACATTTATTTAAAAAATAATTAAGTTTCAATTGCCATAAATGTTGGATATAGAGTACTTACAATTAAATGTTTAAAAAATACAAATTTTATAATACACCCACACCTCGCTTTACGACCTAGATACGTTCCACGAAACTTGGCCGCAAAGCGAAAAGCAGGAATCAATTATTCTAGTACAAGTCCATACAAATTCAAAGGGATCGTTATTGTTTTATTTAAGTTTTTTTCGAATTTTATCAAAAAAGAAGACCACCGAGCTGTCGTTAAAGCAAGCATTTTAGGCCGTAAATCGAAAACGTGCCTTAATTGAAGAGGGCCGTTATAGCGAGGTGTACATAGTATTACAATTTAAAAAGATTTGAGCTATGAAGTTAGACAACAATAAATTCTCTTGATATTGAGGAATGTAACATTCTTGTAACCTTCTCCTCAGAGCATAAATCGACTCCTCAGATAGACTACTTTGAAATAGTAAAATGAAGTCGATTAAATTGGAACACAAATGTTATAAGTTTAGATAAAATAATTTCTTAAGTTTTATGACATCCTGCCATAGATAATCGCCCTAGTTTGCTTAAATAAATAAAGATTTTGTTACATATTCAACACCCATTTCATAAAACACCAATTATTTAAACGTATCAAGTAACATGCAATTTTCTTAATTTTGATGTTATATACACACAATCTAACCTAATTTAATCAAATTTCACTGTTGCACAAGTCAATAGGTAGCAAATTTATTTTATCTTTTATTATCTTGAGTGTTATTTAAATGCTCAAACCCGTTAATCTAATTGAACGAGGTTAGTTCAATAAATTAATAGAAATTATAGTAGCAACCAGAATTTTTTCTCCTTGATATAAATTCAATTAGAGAGTTTATTTTTCCCGTTACACAATGCATTCTCTCTCTTTTATGCAAATTTCAGCCGATTTCGTGTTTTATAATTAGACAGTTGAGACTGTGTTTGGTATAATTAGACATTCAACTTAGCTATACCAAACAATAGGGAATTAATGAATGACTTAATATCGAATCCAAAATCGATGCATTTTTATTCAGTGTAGCTTTTCTCTCTCGTCTCTTTCTCTCTCATTAGGTAGGCTGATGATGTATTAATTCATTCGTCACGTCATAATGGGTGGATTATGTTTCGAAATTACAATAAAGCAATTAACGAGGCAACGAGTTTGCATATCATACAGAAGCCAAATTAATTAACACAAGGGCTTCCGCCCCCTCCCCCTCCCCCCCGCGGCTACGATTACAAAGACGATGAGGAATACGTAACTCAAAATGTTATCAAAATTAAAATATTTTAGAAATTCAATTTCAATAGGCCGTTTAAGATAAAATTATTTAATAACAACTAGTCTATATAAAAAATATTTGAATTAATTACTAAATAATAATAATAATACAAACCACAAAGGCTTTAATAAACACATTCGTGGTAAATAATATT